>JAGFPH010000850.1:232748-256537 GCA_018207615.1 Philaenus spumarius
CTGCTAAACCAGTGTTAACGTCGTAAAACGATTCATGCAACCTGTGCTAAGTATGTTAAGTGTGTTGAAATAGAGAAACTCGTTTGACTGAAGTGTGCTATTTAAAGTCGATAGCACGCTCTGGGGTCTGCTAAACCAGTGTTAACGTCGTAAAACTCTTGGGGAAGGTAATTTGAGATTTTCAGTTTGAATTATCAGTTGAATTATTATCAGGTTGATTGTTATAATTTTGAGTTTTTACTGTACTTGTTTTATTTGAGATGGAAATAGTAATTTCGAATCCAAGAAAAGAATTCGGAAGGAATCGGGGAAACGATGGAGCTAGGAAAATAAACATCTTCTCCTATCTTTAATTTCCGAGAATCCGACGAAATTTGAGATTTTTTTTCTTTCCTCTTTCTTTTTTTTACTTTTTTGTTGACCCTCCATCTGGCAGTTGGATATTTCTATACTGGCAGGCACATTTTTACTACTGGAGCACATTTTCATTTAAACACCTATCTAAACCATTTTATTAAAGTACATTTATTTATACATTTTCGTGTTCGGAAAAGTACAGAGAACATTTCTGTGCATTTGATTTTGTTTGCAGAAATATGTTAGCAAAAAGGAACCAACAAGAGGCCTATCTTGTTTATAAATATGCAAAAATGTAATATATACATTATTGAGTAAGTAAAAAAATCTCTTTTACAAAATAAAAAATATGGTAAAGAGGCATATTCTAAACTTTAGTCATTTAGCCTAGATCACGAAAACACAAAATATGTTTCCAAAAAATGCAGAAAACGAGGCCTAATTTTATCTAAAATTGAATTCACAAATTATAAAGTGTGTAGGATATTACAGTTTCCGTCTAAAGAACTGTAAAAAGAGTGATGTAATCAAAATAATGTAATAAACTATATACCAAATCAATCTTTAGAATGTTCTAAACACAGTAATATATAAATATAACAAGTAATTTCTATTTTCTAAAAAGAACCCCTATGAATGAACCCATTTCATATTAATTATGTCGGTAATAAATTACTCGGATATTAATATTCTTCAATTTATTATTTTTCAGGTACTACAGTAATTTATATTTTCTAAAAAGAACCCCTATGAATGAACCCATTTCATATTAATTATGCCAGTAATAAATTACTCGGATATTAATATTCTTCAATTTATTATTTTTCAGGTACTACAATAATTTCTGGTACCTCGGAGGGGACAAGGCCACAAGGCTGTTATCCTGGATATATTTTTACTGTCAATTTTTTGTTATTAGAAATCCTTTTTTACAAAATAAATAAAACATATATTGATTAATTATCAAAATGGTGTTTTTATTTACAATCAACTTGAACAATTTAATGAGGAGGGCTTTTCCTTTCTACTTGTCTTTGGCATTTCCATTAAAAGTTATTTGATCAAGCACACAAACTATTATAACCTGAACAAAACTGAACAAGGATAACCTTAATAGCAGTTTAGCATGATAACACACTAAGCATTTAGCACAGGTTGCATGAATCCCCCTATTATGTCAAAAAAAAGTATAGGAACGGCTGGATTTCTCGACTCTAACTAAAATGTACATTTAACCTCTAATGTTAAAGGATTGTCTAACTAATTTTGAATAATTTTGTGGTTTTGAAATTGATATGCACCAGTCATTTATCCAACTTTAACATGTTTAACGGACACTTAACTTTTGTATTATGTTTTCCGATTTTATACGTCATTTTAAGGCTTTTTGTTCTTTGAATTTTTATAAACCCAACTGTTTTCGTGTTAATTGGATTTGAAATTTTTTATACTTTTTTGACACACTATATTTTCTGGTTCAGAAAAATGTAGAGTACATGTTTGTGCATTTAAATTTTGTTCATCTTTCCCTAAATTTTTTTGCGTTACAAATGCGAAAAAATCTTGAGTTGAAAAGAGGAATTTTCAAACGTTGGGACTTTTTTACTTTCTCCCCTATACCATAGTATATGGAGAAAATATTCTATTCGTCAAAATTTTCGAGTTTGAGTTTTTGGTGGAAATATCCGTTTTGGGTCCCCCTGAACCTAAAAAAGTGGTTTTCGGAGTGATGTCTGTGTGTGTGTGTGTGTGTGTGGATGTTATCAGATCTAGAGCCTAAACCAGTCGTCCGATTTTGATGGAATTTGGTATGGAGGTACTAATCCACGGTATCTCCAGGCGTTTTTTTTCATTTTTGTGAATTTTTGATTTTTAAGGTTAATTTTCCCATAAAAACCCTTAAAAAACGGAAAAATTAACTTTCTCAAAAAACGGCTCTAAAGATTTTGATTAAAATTTTATAGTTTATTAGGGACCTAAAGTACTATAAACTATAAAATTTTAATCAAAATCGTTCGAGCCGTTTTTGAGAAAAGTTGGGTTTTCCGTTTTTTTATGGGTTTTGAGTTATTTAAAACTCTTAAAAATTTTAAGTTCCTATAATGAGGGAGAAAGTATGTGTCAGTTTCCTGATACCGTTTATTTTAAAATAACAACAAAATTTGACTAGAAATCCAAGATGTTGAAAATGTAATAGAAAGTTTCCTTACTTAAAACTATACAAAATTTGAACTTTTCTAAAAAAAATTGCAAAATAGTAAAAATTTGCAAAAAAAAATTATGTAGCCTATTAAACATTTATAAAGTTTTTCAAATTATATATTAAAGAAAATATTTCCTACAAGAAAATCATAACTTTTTTTATATAATATATATTTGTGGTTTTTAAAAGTTAGAATTCGTTTTTATGGTAGTAAAAAGTTTGATAAAAATACAAGTTTATTGGTTTAAGACTTACAGCCAATCAGAAAAACAGATGTTTATTGACGAAGCCTTGATGTTTCAAGTGATGTAACTGTCCATAACAAAATTTACCCTATCAAAACAAGAGGAGGAAATTACAGTTTTTCTCCGCTGTCGAGAGACGGAGGAGCGTTTGCGTAATACCAACATTTGTTACGTAACTTTGTATATTTGTTAACTTGTATATTACTGTACTCGCACCCCCACCACCCTACCCCGGTCCAAGTGCCTCTGTCCTGATCAATCGTAATTACTGTGAAAATATCACATTGTACAATAATGCGAAGCGAGTAATTTGTATCTCTTGAACGGTTTAACCGATTAAGTTGAAATTTGACACCTAACAGGATGCAACAAAATACATTACATACAATTGTCTTACTTTATGTAATGACTATCTGCACTAATCTTTAATTTATTTTTGATTTCAGGTAAAACATTTTCAAATTGTGTATCCATCAAGTACTACTACAAAATAAGGTAAGGCCTTTTTATAATTAAAAACACGTTAAGACATCCAAGTAGCTTACAAATCCAGTCTTTTTGGCCTGTCTTCCATTTGGATTTTTTCCCGTAGTGGTCATTTCTGGATATTCTTATATCCCAGGATCATAGCTCTTTCATTTCATAATTTTTGTAAATGTACATGGAACACTTTTAGCACGTTTTATCATACCTTCCCTCCATACAAGGGAAATTAATACCAACTGATGAAATTCGACGATCTAATCCAATAAACATATTCAACATTTTTACCTTTCATTCGGGAGATATTACAAGCCTATAAAGTAATTAAAAATCCGGTTTTGAGATTTCACATGTCTTATATTTTACATAACATATTGGCTAAGAAAAATATTGTACCCGTTAGACGCAAAATAATCAAACTGCACCCCCCCCCCCCTTATATATAACTTCGGAGTAATATGTGCCAAGTTTAAGGTGCCTAGTAGCAAGCGTATAAGAATTATTATTAATTTTTAATGATAGTTATCACATTTCACCCCTTAGATTGAAGTAATCCAAATACAAATGGGTTTTCTTTCTTGTATCACCAAAAAATATGAACGGAATTTATTGTAATATGTACCAAATTTCAACTCTTTAGCTTGTAGAAAATTAGTGAAATTTCTTGTATAAGGGGTTGCCCAATTTTAAACCCTTAGACTGTGGTGGCCGAAAATCTATGGGTTTAATTTTCTACGTAACCCTTATGCAATATCTGTACCAAATTACATCTCTCTAGCTTCAAGGGGACTGGAATAATGAATTTATTATTTTAGGGGTTGCATCCCCGTTTTTATCTCTTAAACGCAAATGATCAGCAATCGAGGGCTCTTATTTTACTTATCACATAAGAAACACTTGTGCAAAATTTCAGTTCTCTATTGTCGTAGGAATTGAAGGTATGTTGTTTTAGGGCAGTTCCCCGTTAAACCACTTAAGGCTTCAGCCACCATCTTGAATTTCAACTCCCTTAAGAACAATGTTATTCGTGTAACCAGAATACTGGAGTAATAATGATCAGAAAATTATTCTCAATATATCATTTTAAAAGTTAGGATAGTCCGAATGTGGATATAATTCTTTTTTGTATTTACTTTGAACAAAATTTGTTCTTTGCCCTAACTAAAAATATAAATTTTGCAATTTTTCTTATTCAATAATGCCAATATCAAAAATGTAAAAAGCTCACCACATTCAAAGTTTAATTACCTTTTAAAAGAAAAGTAATTTCAATAAATTTTGATAATATATTACGAAAAAACTGCTTTATTGTTTAAGCGTGTAGTCGCCGAATTCGTGTTCCTACTCGAGTGTTTTTATTCTGCACTCTGGTGGTTGTCACATAAACTTGTTGCTCGCGGAGGATACTAGAAAAATAAACTATCCGTTAATTTTGAATGTATGAGAGAAAGCTGTGTAATAACACTCACATACATTGTCACGCATGCTCATTTCGGTACGTTTATTGTCAAGGTTACGCCTGTAACCTCTAGTTTCCGCCTTTATTAAGCTGCCCTATATTTCCTAGCGGAAGAATGATCGCACACAAACTCAATGCTAGTAGTGTATAGCTCAGCCAATTGGAGAGCTGCTATCAAATCAGAAATATTTTTTCACTCCTGCCGAGCCTTAAATGTAAATAATCGAAATAATTTTACGGCGTTCCTCTTGTGCTAATTAATCACTACGCAAAATTTAGTCCCGATCTGTCAAACGGTCTGAGCGTTTTTAGGGAACACACGTACAAATTGTATCATACTTACGCAATCTTCCAGAGTACGCATTACGACGACACGAGTATTGAATTCCTGATCAACTAAAGCCCCGTCCACACTTGCAGACTTGTCTGCGGAAACATTGTCGGCCGACTGTCTCTCCGGTGTTTTCTCTTGTCTCCGGAGACTGTCGGCGGACAGTCTGCCGACAGTCGGCCGACTGTCCGCCGACAGTCTGTGTGTTTCTGGAGACAAAAGACAATGTTTTCTGTTTTCCAAACGAACGGGAAACACGCAGACTGTCGGCCGACTATCAATATACTTATACTGTAAGTGATATATATGGTACATTTTATACTTTTGTGAAGAACATAACATAACAATTTATTTATTCTTATTATATCAATAAAATTGTGTGAGTAAGTAATCCGTATTTTTTTACCCCTTTACTTTTTATTTGAAATTAAGAATAGTAGCCTATATTTCAATATTAGTCTCTAAAGTGACTTTTTTCATATTACAGAACATATATTAATATTTAATTTTTAGTGAAAAACTATTGTTTGTACAATATAACTAACAAAATATTGTGTTAGTTTATACATAAAGAGAGATTAAAAAAAAATAATAACAATACACTAATTCGCACATACATTCGTTTAGTGACCAAACGCGTTTCAACGACAAAGTCGTCATCCTCAGTGATACATAAGCTACAACTAAAAACGTATAACTAGTTTAGACTAGGACTAAGCTACATATTTATATCCCTCTACAAGAGTGGGCATGGTCTTAGCGTATAAACAACCAATAGGATTATCGTAACAACAGAAAGTGAAATACCACAGTCGATAGGAAAGAGAGGGAGGGTAATATTACAGTCATTAAACGTATGTGTGTGAGAATTAGTGTATTGTTATTATTATTTAATAATAAATCAGCCACATGATTTACAAAGATAAAGCACGCACAAGCTAAAACCACGGCATATTCAGTCACCATGTCGTCAAACACTGGCTTTCTAGTGTGGACGCAAAACAAGACGGAGACTCGAATCACAAACTATGTCGGCAGACAGTCGGCCGACATTATGCAATGTCGTTACATACTGTCAGGTTCGGTTTTGCATACCGGTTTCGGTTAGTTACAACATATGCTGGCGAGACGTTCTTTAAAACTGACATGGTATATTGTTTAAATAAATAAATTTAAATAAACGTTTATCGGTTAAACAAAATCTGGTATCAATACATCTCTGAAAACCACATCCATCTAAATTGGTTCAGCCATTGTGGAGATTAGTGTGCACCAAAGCATTGGCAAAAAGTATGTTTACGATTTTATTACATGTATAGATAGTATACAGTCGTGGTCATAGAAATTGCATCACTTAAAAATAATAAAGGATCTCCTTAAACCAATGTTGTTCTTACCTGTTGGTAATTTTAAAATGTTTTGCAAAATAAAATATGTCTTTTATGAACCGTGAAAAATGGTTAAAACCAAAATAAAAAATAAATAATATCCATAAAATGATAAATAAAATTTTTAGTGTTAACGAGGAGTTTAAAAAAAACTTGTTTTTTACATACTCGTATGCATTTATTTGGAAAAATTTTATAAAAACATTAAAAATATACTTATATTGAAATATTAATATAAACTAGTAGCCGTGATAACTGAGGCGATCCTGTTTGGCATTGAGTGGATACAATTGTTTATGATTTCGTCACTAATCTCCTCATTTCACACTTTTTCGATTGACTGCTTCAGCTCATATATATTCTTAGGCTTTGCAATACATTTTATTTGGGATTTGTTTACACATTTAGGATCAAAAAGATAACAATCATAGGTGATGCAATTTCTATGACATTTATTTTATTGCCTAACTTCTTTACTACAGTTAGACAAATGTAGACAGGGGAGCAGCGTATAACGCGGGTAAAGCCATTGTTAGCAACCTGGCTCGAACCTAACAACAAGCAGACTAGTGGAATTTGACGTCAATCGCGGTCCCGAGTCAAATATTTATCGACTTTTGTAACTAAATATAACAAAATTGTTGCGCGATATTTTCTTTAAAATTTCAAACAACTCCTTTCATTAAGTAATGCAATCACATGCGGACTTCCATCGGCGGCTTTGCTCAGGGTTGTAGGCTACTTGTATCCCTTTGTTTGCAACCCCTTCAATGCCCACTTGTATGCAATTACCTAGCGTGAAGGCTGCTTGACGGTGTAGGGACAATACGGCTGCCGAGTAAACGGACGCAATGCACGTTCAAGTTACAAGCATTCCACAGCGAAATATAAACACACAAACTATCACTTTGTGTAATGTTGCACCAACTAGGCAACCTCCATGCACATCTTATGAATATTAACGCGCTAGGAAATGACTATATCGGCCCATTACGTTGTTATTTTTCAACCAATTTGTACAAAAGAAATGTAATTTTAAACGTTTTATACTGGAGATTTACGGAATAGTATGGACATCCAAAATATCACTGTATATTTTAAAATAATTGACGTTTAAAAGATTACTCCATGTTTTTTTTTTTAATGGGAGGAGAGTTTGTAGGAACTATCCCTTAGTATGGAAGAACCGGTTAACGTGGGTTCAAGAAAATTGCTTAATTTAAAGCCCGAATATTCCGTTGCTTCCAAAAAACATAAACTTTATATTTTATCCATTTCAGTTTGACTATTATTAAGTCCTAACAATTCTCCATGTTATGCGGGAAGTTTTTTTGTCTATAAGCCGGCCTTAGTTTGAGTGAACCATTCAACGTACTCATAACTTATATATCATTTTGAAGCTTATACACTCTCAACAAGTTTAACGTGACATTTTTATTACTTTAAATGTGCAAAATAATTACTTTTACTAAGTAATACAAAACGTAAATGCCTTTCAGCCGTTTTGCTGAGTGTTATAGCCATATTGTATTTACAACTAACAGCTGATTAGTGAAATCTTACTACGTGTTTTTAATAATTTAACAGCTGATCAAGGTTTTCACTTATTTCTCTGTACAGTAAACGACAAAATATGTAACCTTTCTGAAGTAATTTTTAAACCTGTAAAACTTTAATTACAAATTAAAAACATAATAATATTTTAATGGCCTTTTGAGAGTTATCGGAGAAAAACAGACATTAAAATAAATTTCTTGACTTGATAAAACATGTACAGGTAATTTCAAGCATCTTTTAAATGTGATTTATTTTTTAGCTTCAAACCCCAAGTTGCTTAGTGTTTCAAAAATGGAAAAATTCAACGGAAACTATTGGGTTTATAAAAATAATGTTAAGAATAAAAAGCCTTAAAATTGCGTATAAAATCAGAAAACGTAATACAAAATTGAAGTTTCCGTTAAAAATTTAAAGTTAAATTTTAAAACCAAGTTATTCAAAATAGACAATCCTTTAAAATGTGAGGTTACTCATTTTTCTTGAGTACGTTAGAAGCTGAGAAATCAATACAAAACAAACAGCCGTTCCACAACTTACAGGCCATATTATTTCATTTTAATCTGATTGTACCAACATAAAGAATATAAATTGTAAAATTTCCTTCTAAAGTAAAGCATTATTTTCCTACAAATATTAATTACCGGTATGATACTTTTTAAATCCCAAGCGATATGCGGTAAAATATTAGTGTAAGAGTTTATTTAACTATGTATTACGGCAAGAAGTATTTACAAAACATGTATGTAGTATCAATAGGACCAGAAAATTCTGTAGAAAAATCATACAAAAATGTATATTAAAATATTTATTTTAAAAGATTTTCATGACCGTGTTCCTTTAATAATGGTTACTAACACAATTTTAATAATGTTATTATTTTGTGCACGCACACCAGGAATTGAATATTGCAGAATATTTGCAGTAAAAATTCTGGATAGCATATAGGTGTCTTTTAATGGGTCACCAATGGTATCTTGTAAACTACAAACCCGACAGCAAACTTTAAATGGAGAACCTTCCCTTGTTTTTTGAGACATTGAAAAATATAATTAAAATGTTTGTAAATGACCGCCATTTTCCAATATGGTGACAGATGTTTAATTTTGTATGAAGCACATCCCTTTATTTTAGGGATTTTGAGCTGTTCAAGTAATTTTAAGACTTTTTTGTTCTTGGTATTTTTTTTTTTTTTTTTTTTTTTATGATTAACCACTCAAGATTTAGAGGGATATAAAGTTTTAAAAACGCTCCAAGTGGAAGGTATTTTTGTAAGAAAACGTTCCTAAGGCTCTTCTTTACCTTGAAGAAAACTCCCGCGTGTACAGTATGATTTTAATACAAAAAGGCCTGACTCAAGCCGCAAAATCGTTGAAACATGAATTCGTAATAACGTGTTTCGGATTCTATTTATAAATTAATAATCTGGGAAACTACTTTAAGTTATAAAGAAGGCTTTATATTTTTTACGTGTTAGCTCAAAATATGGAAATTATTGCTTAAAACTCCCAAAAAATGCATTCAAAATAATCGATTTTTACTCAGTTGAACCGTTGATTAAAATGAGTTGCCGTCGATTTCTTTTAATTATGAGATATAAGACAAAAGCGCATAGCCTTTAAGAACAATTTAAGATGTTCCACAACTTTTTAGGTTGAAAAACAGCGTCCGAAACACGTTAGTACGAAGTGCATATTTTTGCTGTTTTACGCAAGGTATAGAAGACCCTTAACACGAATAAAGCATTATTGAGACAAACAAGTTACTTTTGAAATCAACTAACACTTTTTGTTGATTTTGTAAAACCATAATACAGAAGCATTATGAGACAAAACTACGAATTTGTCATACATGAATTGAAGTTGGTATCAGGATGTTCATTATCAGTCACAGCTTTAAAAACTTTATGCTCTCACAACTCTTGAACGCTTAGACGTATAAAAAACACCAAGAACAAAAAGTCTTAAAATTACTTGAACAGCCCTAAATCCCCATGAAATATCGGGGTTCCATAAGGAATTTGGCCGCCATATTGGTAAATGTCGGACATTTACAGACATTTTAACTACATCAACGTCTCAAAAATCAAGGGAGGTACCCTATTGAATGTTCGCTGCCAGTCTTATATAGTTTGCAAGATACCAATAGTAGGCCATTTAAAAAATACACCATGGCCGTTCATAATTTAAAAACCATTCAAACACGGATTTGTAAAAATCTGTGATGACGAAGCCATAGTTTGCAATCCCACTAATCCCCCCGCAGACTGTGGACGTACTCGAACTGTAAAGAGTAGGTTTTTGTACGCAAGCAGCGCCAGGTGTGCTCCCACATCTGCTCCCGACTTCCTCTATTCATAAAGGTCAACCCAAACTCGGCTCAGCTGTATGTTTGCCTTCGTTTGAACACAAAACAAGTTATGGCTGCTTATAGGTTCGAGATGACATGCGATATTTTGTGCATCGCCGTAGAAGTTTAGAAAATTTAAGTACTAGAAAACATTTTGGGGCAGAGTCAATGTACGTTCTCGATGTTTGTAATCCCGGTTAGGTCCTGTACAGAATTAAAAGAGGTTTAAGTAAAGGGTGAAAGAAAAATCTAACTCTGGATACTTTTCTTGGATATCAGAATGTACTTTTTGGTTAATATATCCCCAGAATGGATGATTTTGGGGCAGAATGAATTCTTACACGTAAGACCCATCGATTTACACCTCTTTTTAAAGATCTTGCCAATAGAAGATTGGCGAAAACCAGAAATCTGTATCTCAACCCAGTACAGAATGGCAGTGTACTTGAAGTAACGCCATAAAAAGTTCTTCAAGGAATGGCTGATTTCACATTTTACCGACACCGATACAGTACCGATATCAGAATACTTATTTCACATTTACTGACACTACTCAGTAGCGATATCAGTGTTTCACAATTATTAACTTAGTTGTCAGCCATCTGTTCAGCGAATTATTGAATTTATCCCACAAACAGGACTTACTTTCAACAAGTTCAATTAAAGTTGCTACATCATATTTAAAATTAACCGTATTATTAGCCATAATTATCTAACACACACACATATTTTCACAATGCAACAATTTGATAAATTATAACTTTCAGTAGACACACACCACATTGTATAAAACAAACTGCAGCCCGGCGACATGTCGGTGAGTGTGAACGCTACTCTTAAGTTAAGTTAGTTTTCATAACCGCCAACATCGGGTCGATGTGTGAAATCAGTCAAAACAATCACAAGGCCCAAACAATCACTTTTCAAGCCAAGTATAACCATTTAGTACATCGTGTATCGTGTTGGTTAGGACTGTGTATTATCTCTTTATATAAAAATAAATGTTGTTTCTTTGCCATCTTTAGGCTCAAAAACTGTTCGACCGATTTCACTAACAATTTCACAGATTAACCATATTAATGTCAGGAGTGTTTATACATTACAATTACTTATTACAGTTCAGGGGTTGAAATGTGATTGCTACCCCTATGCAATAAATATAAATCGAACTAACTTCCTACAAGCTATAAAACTAAACTTGTGTAATATTATTCCTAATTGGTATACAAAACCATTTACAATTCGATTACTTAAGTCAAAGTGTTGAAATGGGTTAACTACCCTTAACATTAAACAATCATTTATGCAAATACTTTCTCTAGATGATCGAAACTACTCAACTAATTGCACTAAAAATTTCACAATTTACACATATTATAACCAGGACTTTTTTTAGAGAATATGGTCTCTATAATCGAGAGATTAAAAGGGGGTAGCTACCCTTATACAACAAAAAAAAAAACATGCACTAACTTCCTACAAGCTATGAAGCTAAATTTGTGTAATATTAAGTGATTTGCAATTTGATTACTTAAGTCAAAATAATGAAATAGCATAACTACCCTACCAATAATTAAAATGGGATAGCTACCCGTTTAAAATAAACTAGCTGGAAGCCGATCTACGATCTGGTTATGATCCCATCAGCTAAACTCTAGCTTTGTTTTATATCCCCGATAAAGCAAATTATAAAATTATCTTTAAAGATTATTTTATTAAAATATTTTAATAAATATGTTTAATTAATATGTTTTTATCGATTGAATATTAAAAAAAAAATGGTTTTTTTTTTAAGTATATATCAGGTATGTAAGTGATAAACATACTCAATGTACAGTATTAAACATCATGGAAACTGCAAAGTATGTTAGGTTTGTGTTTAAATATTGTAAATGTATTTAAACATTGTTGTTTGTTTATAGTTTAACGTACCCTAAATGAGTTTAAATACCATATAGGATTTTTTTAGGTTAGGCCTATAACATTTCACAACTTAATTAATAAAGGGTAAGTTTTAGAAGCTGTTGTTGTTTAACGTCTGTGTTATATGATATTTATTAGTTGATATGGTAACTATTGATACACATTAGGCCTACCACACAACTTTCAAGGAAACATCTGATTATGGTACTGGCATTGAAAACATTTATGCATCAGCTGTGCTGTGTATTTTAAATGGACAAATTATGCATCAGCTGTGCTGTGTATTTTAAATGGACAAATTTTACTTTTTAATTTGAGAAAAAGATGTAGAAAACGAGTTTTCCGGTAATTTTCAGTAAGTCCAACTGACTTTTTGGGTAACAAATAACTTATGTACCAAATTACAAGGGAATCCTTAGAGACGTTTTCGAAATTAAATTCTGCAAAAACATACAATTATTGCTCATTTAAGAATATAAGATTGCATTAACATTAAACACCCGTATGTTTAAAACGCGCTCTACCACCTGTCCTGATCATAAGAATCTTTTTTATGCACAAGTGATTTCAACATTCAATACACTCACTAAATTGTGTTTGTTGATTTAATCTAAGAATATATTTATAATTATACCAAAATCAAGCAATAGCGAAGCATTGCCGGGTCCACTAGTAGACTATTACTATAAACTAGTGCTACCGGCAATTCTTCGGCATTGCTTGATTTTAGTATATAAATATATATTTAGATTAAATTAAGAAATACAATTAAATTACGAACCACCCTCGCTAAAAACAAACATTATAAAAATGTAAACAACACAATATATTATGCTAATATGCTGTAAACAAAAATATTTAGTTTCTTAAGACAGCTGTTTATTTGAATGAAATTAATTACTTAAGACAGCTGTTTATTTAAGTGAGATTACTTAAGATAAAACACATGTGACATACACTCAATGAAATATTTCTTCTTTTAAATGGGAAGTTTGATTCCTAGTGATTGAGGATAAAACATGACTTTTTGAACATCTTGGGAAAATCCCTTTAATTTGGCATATCAACTGTCAAAATAGGCCTAGAAATAAAAGCGTGGCTGGGCTTACAAAAAATTACTGGTATAAAATTATTGGCTACTTGTAAACACCTCTGGCCATTTGGCGGGCCAACTGCCCTGCCAGTTGTCCTGAAATTCGATTGTCTCCAGGAGTTGACAGAGAACAATTGACTGGGCGCAGTGAGGCCCCCACCACTCTATCAAGATAGTTGTCTGTACATTTGGCGCCGTGTAAACGTGACAGGCCAGTAGCAATGCATTTTTGTGTGCCAGTCAACTCTGTGGGACACACGCACTCTGCCATTTCTCGTCACCAACTGCCGTGGCAATAGTTTCGTCGTATGAACAACTTCTCGTTCAATTGGACTGGCCTCAGACATTCACGCAACCGGCCCAAGACAGCTGTCCTCGACAACTAATTGTCTCTTCAATTGGCATCGTGTAAACCCGGCTTTAGGGAAGTAAGATACCTTGATTGGTTGTCCCAGTCCATTCATGTTGACAGTGCTGTTTCGCCGAACAGTTCAACTGTTTTTAACTTTAACCTGTTCCTCCAACTTATTGAAGTCGTTTTCAGAGAGTAGACCACCTGAACCAAATGAATTTTGTACGCCTTTAATTTGTTATTGTATACAATTATAACCACTGATCTTTGAGAAATGCCTACATTTCGGGGACACATTATTTGTTGGGACATGGAGAATGTCTACAACAGATTTGCGAAATATCCAGTGACATTACTTAGTTTGTAGCAGATTTCGGTTCCAGGTTTGGGACGGTCCTTAAACACTGTCTGTTTCTTCAAAACGTTTAATCGTGGTTTGTACATCTTATGAGAATCATCAAATAAGTTCCTTATTTCATCTAAGATCTACTGCGACCTCGCATCATTGTATAGCAATCCACTCAACAGTAACACAAGAACACATGTTTTAACTTGGTTAACAGTAGAAAGAAACTAAAGAACTGGTAGTATAACTTATAAGACTAGCTGACCCGTGCGAATATTTCCCAAGCACGTTGATTTAGTTCAGTTAATTAAGTTTATTTATTTACATTGGTTTATAAATAACAGTTTATAACACTTGCATATAGAATGTAAACAATCAAACTAACAGCTGCCATGTTAGTTAAACAGGTTGTTAATAGATGGCCACTTTCATTAGGAACCATATGAAGAATAACATAAAAGTTTTTTAAATCTATTTTTGTAACGGAAACATGAATTTTAAGCTGTTTATCTATTTTTCGTCAATAGCGGAGAACAAAATCTTTAAAATGATGTTTGCATAATTAAATTTGATGAAGAATTAAGAAAAATAACGCTTAACGTCAAAAAAAACGCCTTTGAAAAATCTATACTAATTATAAACAGGTAACATTTGTTTGTTTGTATTATAGGGGGTAATCTCTGAAACTACTGAACATATTAAACAAATATTTTTGGTAATAAAAAGCTTCACTAACCCTGATTAACATAGGCTATAATTCATTTTGATAAAAACATTTTTTATTTCAATATTTGTAAATTTAGTCGGAAAAAATCTTAGGTTAGGCCTAGACTGATGAACCAGCACATATTTCTTGAATGTATTTACATTCATTACCATAGCAACCAATTGAATAAAGTAAACAAATAAAACAGCTGTTTGCTCTAATATTTCCATTAGTTTTAAAACTTTGAAGCAATTATTTGTATTTCTATTTTGTTGGTTAGGATTTTATTAAAATGTAGACCTGAGCCTAGCTGGTTCTTTTATCCTTTATTGTAACTGTTGTTATAAAATGTAAGAAATAATTTGATTTGGACATTTAACATTATTTACCATCTTAGCTTTGAGGTTATTATTAATCCTAACCTTTATTACAAAGAAAACAACATGGTTATGTGAATTGAAGGTTCCACCGGGGTTGACGTGCGGGCACGCAGGGATTTCCCTAGTAATATACAAGGATGGACGGTTTAGTTTGTCTGTTTGGTATTTCCAAGAATATTTTTTTGCTAAATGTACTCTTTATGGGTGTTACTTGAAATAAGCTGCCATTTTTTACTGGGTTGAGATATAGAAACCACTGGTTTTCGCCGATCTTTTGTCAAAACCTTTAAAAATAACTGTCTTTAAATTCAATATTTGTTTATCTACCCCCAAAACTTCCCCAACCGTACTAACAAAAAAATTAATTTTCATTCCATAGAAAAATGTCCAGAGTCTGATTTTCCTACATTCACCGTTGATTTGCCTAACCTGGTATACGCAATGTATCTAAGGAATTATTTTAGTTGGGCGCACATTCCGTTTATCAAACTTGGAACAGCTCCAAATTAAGTCAAAACGTGCGACCTTCCCACGTTAATTGTCGTCCCAATTTGCAATACTTCCACATAAACATGTCAGCAACCACAACTGACCTGTTTTGTTTCCGTGTTTACGGCCATGTTGGGCGGGAGTTTGGCCTTCAAGGAGAATATAAGTGTGTACAGAACAGAAATATGAATTCGTTCTCTAAACATTTCTATGTATAATCTGCTTTGTCTTGAATGACCGACAGAATCAACGCAGAGCAAACACTACTGAAGATAAAATATGAAAATTTGAAGGTACAGTATATTATTATCAGGTCATTGTCGCACGCTACTGTGCGTCCGGACTTTAGTTGGCAGTTCGGGAAAAGCTATGCTAATGCATTTCGTATGAAGTTTCCGTACTACTACCCGCTCTATGAATTCACTGAATGTGTAGATGATGACGTAATTTTGTAAATAGTATAAAATTGAAGCTAATAAAACTGTCTATCCTCAAGTGACACCAAAAAATGTATATACTGTACATTTGTTATATATATAAAATTTTATAACTGAACGCAACTGAGAAGGACATAATAAATGTAGTAAGCGTGAATTTATTAAAATTTTCGGTCAGGTAACTTTTGAAGCGGGAAAGTTGTACAAAAATAGATAACTTTAATTTTGTAATTTGTCTTTTTTACTTAGGGTGCTTAGTTTAGGCAGTAGGAGCCGCAGAAGTCAAGAGTTACATTGTGTGTGTTGTAAGTGGCGCGGTGCCATCGCAGTGTTTCTGCTGGCCTTTGTATAACTTTAAACGTAATGTTTAACAGTTTTATCGTTTTTATACTAATGTACCAATACCTATAATATGTAAAGTGGTTTCACAAACACACCCTAAACCAACCGAGAACCAACTAACACTGTTAACACTGAACAATGAAATGGGACAGAAGAGGAATCTATTCCTTATCTGTTTACAGGAAATATCAGAGCATTGGGTTATTTCTGTTGTCAGTTCCTTCATAACAAAAATAATATTATTTGTAGTTTTGAGTTTCTTTGTTTGTTTATGGTTACTGCAAAACAATCTTATAACATACTGTAGACTACATTCCTTTTTCTTTTATTAGACAGACATTATTGTATTATATCGACATTTATTTCTTCTTAAATCATTTTTATATTACTGTTCACAATACTGAATATAAGTTGAAGCCTAGGTGGTAACTATAACTTGTGAACATCCTTTTTAATGAATATGTAAGTAACGATAGATATGCAGCCTTTGTCGACATGCAGTCGCGTCGCGGCGACAGCCACAATCCGCATGTTGTTAGGACGTGTAGTAGCCCCGCAACCGTCCATATGGCCTGTACTGCCAACTAAAGCCCGGACACACAGCAAGAAAGGAGTTTGCAAAATTTTGATTTTAAAGCTTAAACATAGTGGAAATTTGCGGGTTCACTCCCAGCCCGATAACAGATAAATCAGCTGAGTAGGACCTAAAGCTTAGCATCGCATGTTTTGAATGCATTTACATTCATTAGGCCTAACATAGCAACCAACTTGGCAAATTTAGAATAAGTTATTATTCATCACAACCCAACAGTTTTTGTTAGGTTAAGTTAAAAAAATAGAAGCCAACTCAAACAAAAATAAACGTAAAGACTTGCTGTATAAGTAACTCAAACATCTGTTGTTACATATTATAAATGACTAGAGGAAACCCCTGCATGCTCTGCAGGCAACCCCGTTGGAATCTTCTATAAACATAATCATGTTATGTTTTATTTATATAATAAAGGTGTAGGATTAATAATAACCCCAAAGCTAAGATGGTAAAAAATGTTTAATGTTCAAATCAAATTATTTCGTATGTTTTATAACAGCAGTTACAATAAAGGTTAAAAGAACCAGCAAGGCTCAGGTCTACACTTTAATAAAAACCTAACGTAAAATACAAATACAAATAATTGCTTCAAAGTTTGAAATCAGCTGTTAATGGAAATATTCAAGCAAACAGCTGTTTTATCTGTTATTTTATTCAATTAGTTGCTATCGTAATAAATGTAAATACATGTGCTGGTTCATCAGTCTAGAACTAACCTAAGAATTTTTTCCGACTAAATTTACAAATATTGAAATAAAAAATGTTTTTATCAAAATGAATTATAGCCTATGTTTCTCAGGAATAGTGAAGCTTTTTATTGTTAAAACTATTTTTCGATCGGTTCTGTAGTTACAGGATTACCCGCTACATAGGCCTACATACAAACAAATTCTACCTTTTTATAATTAGTATAAAAAAACTGATTTGGATCAAAAGCTTAACACAATTTTAGGCCTGTACTGAATCACACACAGTTTTTAAAAGCATTTATATTTATTACTATAGCAACCAACTTGGCAAATTTAGAATCAGTTAATTATTCTTCACAACCAACAGCTTCTTTAGGTTAGGCTAACAATACTAGAGCTGGGATGCATGTTTAGATCTGCAATTCGTTGTGTCGGGCAGTAGAGTCGATTGCTTGCTCGCTCGCCTATTTGCACTGGCTGGTTTGACTGTCGGACAAAAAACTCGAGCAATTTCCCGCAGATGTAAAATCTGCTTAAAGTGGAGTAGTTGTTCCCCTCATAAACGATAATTAGATAAGGTATAGTGCTAATATTAACGCACATGTAACACTTTTCCAAAACAATAGGGATTCCCGTCAGCTGTTTCCTGAGTATTGACCTTGACACGACCTTGTAATGACCTCTACGGTCACGGCCTTTACCAACACTTGCCTTGCAGCAGGTGGACTGAATTACTCCTTCAAGTCGTCCTTAGATATATCTCCTCGTACCATACCCGCTAATAGTTCTACACTATGCTGTAATTATTTTAAGGTCTATCTTGATATAAACAAAGTGTATAGGTACAGTCTTATTTTGTTTAGATTCCTAGTTGTGACATCATGTCTGCGTGTCACAGGTCCCGTCTTCATTTAGGCACTCTATGTTTAACACCAACAATTCTTTATATCTATAGCGGTGGTTCAAACTTTTCAAAGTTAAATATTAAAAAACAAATTAAATATTTACGAAAAAATGTTTAGATACAAAAAACGTAGGCAATATAAAGACATATCCAACGGTGTATTACTTTTAATCATTTAATTAAGGAAGTAGTTTCCATGATCACTTTCCGTAATCACCGAAAACTACCGTAAAAAATATAAGAAGATGCTAGTATATAGATTCGAGAACGAATTTTCCTCTGCGAGTGGAACGAAGCAACGCGTGTGCCGGGGCTGGAGGCTGTGGTGGAAACAAATTCTACTAATATATTTCATAAGCAAGGAAGCTATTCAGCGTCTTCGTGAGTAGACCAATTTCCCAAATGGTTGAAATCCTAAAACACATAATCTCAATTTTGGAAATTCGCTTTAATTTCAATCAATTTTTAAGTAGAAATTATTGTTATATAAGAAGTTAGAGCTTTTCAAAAAAATAAAAATTTCAATTCCAATTTAACGAAACTGTTGGGTTGATAAAAAATACGCGAATAAAATAGTCTTAAAATGGTGTATGAAATGTGAAAATAAAGGTTACATTATAGATTTCAAAGTATGCCGTCATATTTGAAAAATTGCTGGTTTTATAACAATGTCCAAACCACAAAGTTACACAAAATAGGCAATCGCGTAAAATAGAGATACCAAAAAACCTTCAAAAAAGAAAATTTTATTAAAAACCCCAAACGAAATGACCTTTATCTACCCATAAAAAAACATCTGATATCTACAATGCCCTACAAAACAGAGCATAGTCACAAAACTTGACCTCTGTATAACAAAAAAAAAAAAAAAATTACAGTAACAAAATAGTAGGCCTACTGATATCGCCGGCGGAGGAAACCCCTGTTATGAAGATCGTTTAGTCTCCACTCCCCAATACCTCCGTCAGAAAATGAAATCTTGTACTCCCCACGCCCCACTGTCTCCCTCAGAAAATGAAATTTACCTGGCTCCAAAAAATTTCAATTTTTGGGGTGCACAAGTTCGTTTCCTATAGTGATTACATTTCACGATCTATAATTTATAAGGTGCTGGTGAGTGTGAGTTTGATGTTGATTTTCACGGTGATTATGAGTGAACGGTCATAAGTGAGAGATTTAACTCGGTTTGTCGCACCTTATAAATTATAAAAATAAGTCAACTTTAGAACCGTTAAATTTCGGTCTTTCGGTTTGGGGTTTTTCGCAGACCTACCGGTCTGCATGATTAAACAAACATTTGTTATCTTTATTGGAAGCCGATCCAATCTTTCGTTTAAGTTATGGAACAGATTTTCCATTAACTGGTTACCACCAATTAGGACTATTGTTTTAATTCGTTATAATAAATATAAACTGTTGATTCGTTGTTATGAATCTAATTATGTAAAACTTTCAGGAATGCTGACCGTGGTAACGCTTGGCGCGTTTTGCTCCTGTTTATTTACCGTTTGCATAATGGCCTTGCCAATAAATTTGTTGCCCCAATTTGCAAAACGTAGTACCCGACTTTCCGGTGCCAAAATATGACAATAAACACGTCAACGCGACCCAAAACCGTCAAGGCTCTACGTATTCAAGGTTGGGCTGGAAATAGAGCGTACAAGAAGATAATTCTGAGGTTCAAAAACAAATGTGTTAGGTTATGTTTTCGTTCAGTACGCGTACGCTAAAATATTTATATTAGAATTATTTCTCTTTCGCTGAATTAAACATTTAGATTCCACATCACTTTTGAACGATTGAAAACTTCACTGCATTAGACTCTTAATCCTTAACTGCTATCCTAGGGTCAGATTTGACCCCCAGAGGGTAAATTTTGTAATTTTATATATTGTGCATTAGCAGCCCTGCGCTGTCTCTTTGTCTAATCACAGTCAACCGTGAGAGGCATTTTCTTGTTCTGCCTTTCCATTTCTGCCTGGGAAGCGTCTGGGGTCACGGCTGACCCCTACGGTAGTAGTTACGTTAATTTTAATTTTTTATCAAATTTGAGCTATTGCATCCTTATGGTGATACCTAAGGTCGGGACTAGTAAATGAGCACCAATCATTATCCCCAGAACACGTTTTTGGGTGTCATCAAAAACGTATGTGTGTTTGTCGACTCGCAAAAACTCACTGGCTCTTATACTATAACTCTACAGGGAGGCTAGCGACCTAGGAAACGTCGGGAAATTTCACTTTTCTGGAAAAGTCACGGAATTTTGGTTAAGGTCAGGGAAAAATAAGATTAAAAAAAGCCTATTTAAAATCATAGATTAATACAGTTTTTAATTATGAAAATAAACATTAAAGATAAGACGAACTTCTAAATTAAACAATAAGAAAACTACGTATCAAAGGAAAAACAATTATCGGCAAAGTAGGGAAGTGATTGTGGCAGCTTGTTTCAATG
Source organism: Philaenus spumarius (assembly GCA_018207615.1). NCBI lineage: Eukaryota > Metazoa > Arthropoda > Insecta > Hemiptera > Aphrophoridae > Philaenus > Philaenus spumarius. The sequence goes on from JAGFPH010000850.1 coordinate 253,825, forward strand.
CACTTGCCGTGTTATGACCTTGAATCCTTTATCTAGAGTGCTGATTCTAAAAATTTTAGTTTTATTGGTAAAGTTTTTTTTCGAATTCGGGTATCTTCGTGCCAAATTAAATGTAAATGCAAATCTGTAACCGGTAGTTGCATTGCAAAACCTAGTTATTTCTTTTGTTATAATATATCTATACTATTATATAAAAATCTAATGGTGTCTGTCTGTGTATGTGTGTGTGTATGTGTGTGTGTATGTATGTTACTCAATCGCGTAAAAACTACTGGATTTATTGAGCTGAAATTTTTCATGGATATTTTTAGGTTCCCAGATTAAAAAATGAGCATATTTTTATTTAGAAATTCCATCAGGGTACCGCCAAACTGGCTTTGAAAACTTCTTTAACCTTCAATCGGTTCCAACGGGGTTGGCGTGCAGAGCACGGGTACAGCAGCTAGTAATATAATAAAATATAATTTGAGTAATTCATTGTTTAATTTAAAATGTGTAATTTGGAACTTCTGGTGGTGGGTACAGTAACACAGATAGTACTAAACATTGAACTGTTATAATGTTGCCGTGTTTAATTAAATATTTAATTAATTCCTTAAAAATGTATTGGCTCACAAATATAATTTGACGATTTAGTAAAATAAAGTTAGCATGGTTTTGTTTGTGCTTTTTCTAAGATTGGTCAGGGAAAAAGTAATTTAGTCAGGGAAATGTCGGGGAATTTCAAAAGGTCATATCACTGGCCACCCTGCTCTTGCAGCATTCGAAAATGTATAATAATAATGTATTACTAAGGGAGACCCCTACGTGCCCCGCACGCCAACCTCCGATGGAACATTCTAAAAACATATGTTATGTTTTATTTATAATAAAGGTGTAGGATTAATAATAACCTCAAGACTAAGATGGTAAATGATGTTAAATGTTCAAATCAAATTATTTCATATATTTTACAACAACAGTTATAATAAAGGTTAAAAGAACCAGTAAGACTCAGGTGTACGCTTAATCAAAAACCTAACCAAAAAGTTACTCACTATCAATTACCGTATATTATCAATAAATAGGTGTACTATATGTCTTATTTACTTTTAATTAGGATGTAACATAGTTTTGTCTTATTTTTAAATTCCATAACGCAAGTTTTTATTGGTTTGTGTGTGTTGAAACATGTTTTGGTTCAGTATAGGCCTAATTTAAAATATTATTTTGTACTAAAAGCTTGACATCCGAATCAACTGTATTATCTGTTATTTAAAAATCATTATTTACTTCCACGAAAGCAGCTGGATTAGTTTGTTTTCTTATTATAAAAAGCTTTTATATATAAATGTTTTCATAACCTCCTGTATACTATAAACATCATTATTTACATCCACGAAAGCAGCTGGATTAGTTTGTTTCTTATTGTAAACAACTGTTTTGTATAGAAATGGTTTTTAAATTCGTTCCATGTTAATCTTGTGGGGAAAGCCCGACCTTTGAGATTAGCTCACGCCATTAGGGATACGAATTTTTGACACCTAAAACCTTATTGAAAAACTTCGAAATGTGACGAATTTTTTGACGCTCAAACATTAAATTTGGTACAGAAATAAGGAAGGAGTTGTGTTCACAAAAAACTGCTCACGTATTATAGGGCCTATATAAGGATTCTAAAGTGAATATGCAAATATTTTGTTTATATTCTATGACTTTCATAACGAAGAATTTGTACTATTAAAGAGATGTTAAGAAAAAAGTGTATTTATAAATGTATTCCAAAAAGTTGGTCCTTTTACAAATGTGGAAGCCAAGGCAATGACTAAAAACATTGAACATTGTCAACATTAATTTTCTAGGATTTTTAGTATGTTTGTACAAATCTTGGGTCGGATTTGACCCCATGATAGTTGATCAAATTAAGAATAATTGTGGTTGAGGGTTGAACTGATATTTTTAAACTTGTAAAAATGTTTACGAACAGACACTCTTACTGAAGGGGAGGGGGGGAGTATTTTGTTTACATAGGCAACATGCAACGGGTCATTGGTATTGATGTGGACGAAGCAGGGTGGTTGTGCGCATGCTCGTGTTACAAATAACCCGGCCTTGGCCTTGCCCTACACAAATCAATTCCCATACAGTGTCGTGCCCATTGCCGAGTGCCGGCGCGTTCAGTTTCCTATTTCTTCTTTATAGGCACTGAACAGAGGTATCCGGTTGGACAGGTCGAAAGAAAACCTATTTCAATTTTGACTCGAAACTAATTAGCGGATTTTGATAGGAAAGTTAAGCTATTGCAGTGACCTATATGGTAAGACCTAAGGTCGAGAGTAGTAAGTAAGTGAGCAAGATCATGGTCCCAAAACAAGTATATATGTGTTCGCACTCTAAAGGCCACATTTTATGTCCTATTTGGTCCAAATTTGTATACGTCGCTCGGATGAGTTTGTTAATTTTTCTTGCGAGAATGAAACTTTTTTTTATCTAAAAAATTTAGTATATTATTCTGCACATTTTGTTGTTTTACACGACCTTATAATTCGTTTGGTTCCTCCAAAATCGATCAAAACGTAAAATACACTTGGGGGATTTTACCGTGGGGGGCATCTTCTGATCCGAGGTCCCAACGGTCGACCTCGTACTCTGCGAGCGGAGCGAAGCAGTCCATAAGCCGAGGCCTTAAGGACGAGGTGCAAACTCGCAAACTGCGAGTGGAACGAAGCAGTCC
>JAGFPH010000850.1:259538-280436 GCA_018207615.1 Philaenus spumarius
CGGGGAAAATTTTATCTTAACAGAAAAAGCACATGAACTTCAATAAAGCTCGTTACTTGCAAAAATTGCAAAAAAATCTAATCTAAGGTCAAACTTCGACCTTGCAAAGCATCCCCCCTTCATCAGCATTTGTTCAGGGTTTATTTTCAAGTGCAGACATGGCTTGGTAACAGATTGGATGCTACAGTTTTGGAGTTGGAAGATGGAAAAGATGAAAGAAAATGAAGGTTACAGGAAAGCTTTAACACCAACACTAAGTACTAAGTCTTTTGTAACTGATGACCTTCTGCACCTCGTGTCTTGCAGCTGTAAGACATCTTGTATTAAATATTGTGGGTGTCCGAAAGTAGAACTTAATTGTTTTAAGGTTTTAATCTGATAACAGTCCTAATAATGTAGATGAAATAATTGATGTCAAGACTAAACTGGATTGGAATAAAACAGTAGCAAGAATGTTTCCACTGTCTTAGGCCGGCCACACACAGAATCAGACACGGTCAGTCATAGTCAAAGACGCCTTTAGTCTTTTCTGTCTGTTTGACTGTTTCTGTGTGTGGTGGTTTTAGTCACTGGGCGTCATTGCCTCCATCCATTTTCAGTTCTTCTGTCCACCAGATTGTTGTATTGTGTGCATTTAGTGCTTATTGAAAGTTTTTAACCTAACTTTGAAACGAACTTTGAAGAGAAGGAAGAGGAAGCTATAATTATGATGTGGAACTTGATTAATTTGTTTGAAAAGGCACTAATAACAGAGATCTTTGGGTACACCCTATAAACGAGAAGAGGAACCTCGTAGACTTTATTAAGGAATTGAGAACCATCCCAAAAAATCGAAAACTACTGTCGAATGAAAGTCGAAACGTTCGAATACATCTTGGGAAAAAACCAGGATAAGATTAAAAAACAAAACACGAATTTGAGAAAATCAAGTGACAAGGAGGGGTTGTGCGCAGGCGGCTCTGACGGACACTGTCTGATAGCTTTTGACTAAAGGTGTCTTTTGAGGGAGCTGCGCCAGTCAAGGAAAACACATATTTAGACGTCTGTTTGTGTCTGTTCGTCTCGTTCGATGCAGTGTGTGGCGACCCCATAACCACTAATGCTAAACCCCCCGTTTTAGTTGCTATTAGTCAAACTGACTCAACGTGACTGACCGTGTCTGATTTTGTGTGTGGCCTGCCTTATATAAAACTGAAACTCTCTACTTTTATGTGCCAGTATTGTATATAACCCAGACAATTTTAAGATGTTGTAAATAGCAATTTGAGTGATGAATGGATGGTCCATGATGGTGTTTGTCCATGTGTGTAAACAAAACATGTTCTGCTGCTTGACACCTGTCGGTGCCGGCTTTAGCCGGTACGGGACACGGCGCGGCGGGTCCATAGGTGGTGGATAATGGCACGGTCTTAATAACTTAGGGTTATAAATAATCCCCCAAACTAAAACTAGCTCTCCTAATATAAAGAACATTAACAATTTTATAAACAAAATTTCAGCTTTTCACTAATTATATCCAATAAGGCCTATTTTCCCCTTTATTGGCTTGGCTAAAAGAAATCATATTGTGTGTTTATCACTGCAATAATAAATACCAGAAAATAAATAAATAATGAAAAAATAAAATAAATGTTTACGTCTATTTAACCATTGTAATACCTATAATTAGACCAGCTTTATACAAATAAAAGTCCAAACAATAGGTCTTTACTGCAGATTGACCGCTGATATGCCAACGGGCTGATCCGGCCCGCGAGGACTCATACGCTCCGCGCCGCACCATCTCCCTTTGCCAGGCCGATTAAGTCAACTGTCTGCACTTAACATTTCTAAAACTTATACCAATATAAAGATTGCAAAATACCCTAAAAGTTTTATTTGAGCCATTTTTTCATAACTTATCTCATATTAATAAAAAATAGCTAAACATGTAATTATTGTAATAGAAAAGTAAAAATTTTAACATTAAATTTAAAAATACACGGTAAATAATTGTTTTATAGCTTAGACGCAAAGAACATTTTTGATAGAGAATATTATAAGGATTACAATAACGAAATAAATATTACTCTATCGCTTTTTATCTCTTAGATATTGACAAAGTAAAAAATCTTTCAAAAGTGAACTTTAAGGGGGGTAGGGGGGAAACAAGAGGGGGAGGGGCGGGGACTTTTGTGTAAATACTCCTCTTATACTATTGTAACATCTGACAAAATTTCAGCTTTTCACTAATTACTTCCCACTAAGGCCTATTTTTTCCCTTTATTGACTGGGCTATAAGTCGACATGTATACGCATCGCGGCGACAGCCACAGTCGCATGTTGTCAGAACGGAGTAGACCCGCAACCGCCCATATGTCCCGTACTAACTAAAGCCCGGACGCATAGTAGCTCCACAATGGTAGTCGGTGGCTCATTTCGGAAGATGCTTGCTTCAGCATTCCCCACACATAGGCGTCAGTCGGTGAAAGTTTGGGGGAGTGGGATGGGTAGGAAAGTTTGTTCGGTAAATCAAGCGATTGCCAAACTTTCTTCGAGCGATAGTGGCTACATTGGCATCATCTTGATGTAAGCAAAAGCCAGATTGGTAGCACGACAAAACTTCTTCGGATCTCTTGCAAAAGGTTGAATAATGTGTTCTCTGTAAGGTACCTGGACAGCCAGGAAACGAAATACTGACCTAGTGTGGCTTCTCGACGTTAAAGTTCAAGATTACGTATTGTGACTTTCATGTGAAAACCATATATTATTATTTTGTTACAACCTCTTTAAAATATAAGTACCGTAATAGAAATATGTTTACGGCGTTCGTGCCTTCACCCGATACATCAAACTGTCTGGACTTGGATAGTGAACACACAAATTGTATCTGTAGGCCTGCCTACCTACAGACATAGATAGATGATTTTCAGGGGTTACTTATGCAATCTGACTACACCTGCAGGTGTTGCGCGTAAAGAAATGTCAAGAAAATCCGACAATGCGTTCCGGAATTAAGTAGGCCTTGATCTATGCCAGCGGAAAAATGAAAACTTCCAGGTTAGGGTTCTCAATCCCGGGATCCTGGTCACTTTTATGAACCTCCCGGGATAAGTGTATCTCAATCCCGGGATTGACGAGATTGCAAAAACAAATTTTGTTTACGATTTTTGTGTGATTTTTATGTTTACTTATTGCAAAAATCGCATTTAAAAACTTATTTGTGAAAATAAAATTTCAAAGTTTGGTATTTAATTATTTAATGTCATAAGTTATAGTAAAGTATCTCATTTTCTATAAATTTACATCCTTTAGGAGGAATTGAAGACCTGGATTTATTGACTCACCGAACACTCGAACGCGTCTTCGAATCGACTCCAGCCCACCAGTAGAACGAGAAAAAAAGTCGTCGAAATGGGAAGGTTACTAAATCCAGGTCTTCAATAAAACTAAGTCGAAATGTTTACTAAATCCTACAGTGGCAACTCCTTTCCTGGAATACACCGGAAACCTGAGCCGCACTGGATCGTCTCCTTATCGCTCAGAGCTCTTTATTCCCGCGAATCATCCCTTCGATATATTTATTTTTAAACTTCCTGATTCCTGAATCTGGTCACCAATATTTTCAGTTGCTATTGGGCTTCCGTGCTGTTATTACCGAGCGAGTCGCGATCGCGAAGTTAACCGAGTCGAAATGTTGTGCCGACTGCCGACGCGACGTCGTATCACAGAGGATATAAGTAATACCCAGAGTGTTCGAAGGATAGGAAGATGTGTTTCGGTAATTTCCTTAATATGTTAGCTGGCCGCTGCAGAGCACGACAAACGATGTTAGCTAGCTAACGTTGCCAAGTCGTGCAGCCAACACCCGGCCTAGTGTCCTTTTTTGTCGCCGTAGTGTTTAACGTGCGTGCATCAGCTGTTCATCTCCTCTCTCTCTCTCTCACACAATGTTCAAAGCGGCAACGTCGCTAGCCTCTTGGCCACTAAGCTCTGTTCCAGCGCTTCAGTAAAGGCGAAACACATTTCCCTATCCTTTGAGCACTCTGGTATTACTTATATCTCGGGATTGAAATTTTTGTCCGGGATTGAGACCCCTATTCAAGATACACTGCCTACATGCAACTCGATATAAGGCATACGGATGTTTTAAAAGTAGGTTATATTACACCAATTAATTCTTTGTTTTGATCTGCACTTAGTAATGAAACAATGTCTGCGACCTTTCTCTATTTGTGTTTGAAGATACAGTAGAGAACATGTTTATCACTCCCTATTTTAAAACGTTCTAGTAAAATTTATTCTGTTAAAATATGTCTTTTCCGGCAACTATAGCTGTTTTATCCTAAACATTATGTTAACATGTAGATCTTTATATTACGTAATAATTAAGAACTAGCTAGCGAATTTCCATAGGAAAGATGTGCTACTGCAGTAACTCTTATGGTGAGACTTAAGGTCGGGTGTAGTAAATGAGCACCGATCATGGTCCCCAGAACACGTTTTCGGGTGTTATTAAAAACTTATATATATATATATGTGTGTGTGTGCTCTATAACGACTGAATTTGTTCCAAATTTGGTACTCACGTTGGTTTTATAAGTCGCTCAGACGAGTTAGCCAAAAAATCCAACAATCGGAGGCACGTTTTTTTGACAAGAAGTAAAATTTGTTTGAGATTCTTCGTACTAGAATTTTTTTTTTTTTTGTGGTTTCTTTATCTTTCAGTTTAACTTTTAAAATGTGCAGTTAGTGCAAGTATACGTTTATTAGAGTGTTTAGGCCTATTATTTTAAAATGGACTAATAAAAAACGAAAAATAATTCGATCACGCAGTTGAACCGCAGACGTGAGTTGAGCGAATTTCCAAAATTAAGTTTATATGTTTTAGGGTTTCAACCAACTATTTTAGAAATTGGTCTTACGAAGGCGCTGAATAGCTGTCTGCTTGTACGAAATATATTAGTAGAATTTGTTTGCACTCCAGTCTCCAGCCCCGCCTCACGATCTGCTTCGTTCCGCTCGCAGAGGACATACTCGCTTCGCTTCTACTCTCACGGTAAAATCCCCCACGTAGATTTGAACCGAGTACTTTTATGATACTTAAAGTTTTTGGGAAACCAGACCGGCTATAAAGTCGTGTAAAATACAAAAAGGTGCAGAATAATATACTATATTTATTTCTTTTTAAATAAAACCCCCAAAAAAGCGTCATTCTATTCGAAAATCTAAAAAAATAGTTACTTCCTGTCAAAAATAAAAAAAAAAAATAAAGCAGTCGTGGGACTGCCGACAGAAGAGTGAAAATTGTCATGAATATAGACAATCTTGTTTATGTTATTTTAAATTTTGTAGTATTCTTAAATTAAGAGAATGATTTTAGAGTTTTTTTCTACAAATATAAACGTAGGATGTTATTCTGCACATTTTGTTATTTACGCGACCTTATAGCTCGCTTGGTTCCCTAAAAATCGATCAAAACGTAAAATACCATAAAAGTACCCGGTTCAAAGCCATGTGGTGGATTTCACCGTGGGGTTGGCGTGCGAAGCACGCAATGCATTGTGTATTGAAGATAATCTCAATATGGGGGTTGGCGTGCGAAGCACGCAATGTATTGTGCATTGAAGATACTCCCAATACGCGAAATGGCGTGTGAAGCACGCAATTCATTGTGTATTGAAAATACAGTACTCCCAATATGCGGAATGGTGTGCGAAGCACGCAATGCACTGTGTATTGAAAATACTCCCAATACGGGAAATGGCGTGCGAAGCACTCAATGCTTTGTGTATTGAAGATACTTCCAATATGCGGAATGGCGTGCGAACCATTTTGCAGCTATTCAGCACCGTCGTGAATAGACTTATTTCCCAAATTGTAGGTTGAAACCCTAAAACATAGACCTATAAACTTAATTTTGGAAATTTAACTCACGTCAGCGGTTCAGCTGCGTGGTCGAATTATTTTATTTAATCCAAACCTCGTACACACATTAATCATTATCAGATACTGAAATTGTATTTATTTTGTAGTAATCGAAAACAAAGAATGATTCCGAAATGGTTACCGCTGGCGCTGACATAGTAGAGAGTAGAGTACAACAAGTAGAGGTACTCGTGAGTACAATGTACTTAGTATTGGTAGTAATCATTATAGACAACCACTTAGCCGACCTCTTTTTTAGCCGAAAGTGTGAGGGAATTTTTGTTCTACTGTTTGTTGGACAACTTGTTTTCCAACAGGGAGAAATTTGGCGGATCAATCTTAATTCCAGCCTGACGGTACTAGCTGTGTAGGCTCACAGGAAAAGTACGGGTAATTGTAGATCCGTGTAAACGCCACTCATCGTTTACTCGGGGAGTGAAATTTGTAGTAACTGTCGAGTGTCGGGGCGGGAGTGTTCTGAAATTTTAATTAGCAGATCAATGTATGCAGAATTAAGGTGGCGGGAAAGGCTGGCTGGCATTGAAGTAAAATTGGTGATTTAATAAAAATGTTCTAAATTTTTGTACTAAAACTTGTTAAATGTTCAATCAGTTGTAGCTAAAAACATTTGAGTTATAGAAGAAAAGAAGACTTGAAATTTCTATGTAAATAAGTATTTATATTCTTAAAAATATATATGACAAAAATCTTATAAATACAAAGCCAGATACCTATTAAATTTAATATTTTTTTATTAATCACAAACATAATACAAAAAAGATAGATAAACAACTAAGCTAATTAAAAACGATACATAAAAACCTGCAAAAACAAAACAAACTTAAATTATTTCTTATGACAAAACACAAAAGGAGCCAGTTTTAATTAAGTGTGCTGGAGCTAAGTTATGAGATTCTGGACAAAAACATCAATACACACATACATAAAATGTATTTAGGGCTACATAATTCAATCACAATAAACAAACAATAATATATTCGGTCGAAAGAACAACAAGCTATTTTTAGCGAATTTTCATAGAAAAGATGAGCGCTATTTCTGTAACTCTTTAAGTGAGACCTAAGGTCTATGAGAACCGATCATTGTCTCCAGAGCACTTTTTGGGGTGTCATTAAAAATTGTGTACATGTGTTCGTTCTCTAACGGGCCGCAATTTACGTCCGATTTGGAACACACGTTGCTTTTCTAAAGTCATTCGGAGAGTTCGTTAGCAAAAACAACCGGCGGAAGCTTGTTTTTTCGACAGGAAGTAACATTGTTTTAAGATTTTTCGTACTAGATTGAAAAATTTTTGGGTTATTGTCTAAGCAAATGAATATAGTAAATTTTTCTGCATATTTTGTTTTTTTTACACGACCTTATAGCCCGAGTTTATACGCTGCGAACGAAGCGAAATAGTCAATAATCAGATCGAGGTGCAAACTCGCTAAGAAGTAGCTCGTGAGCCGAGGCTCGAGGTGAAAGCATATTCTACTTATGTATTTCGTACACACGTGCAGTTTTTCGCGCTTTCGCGAGCAGACCAATTTCCCAAATAGTTCGTTGAAACCCTAAAACATATACAATTAATTTTGGAAATTCGCAGAACTCACGTCAGCGGTTCCGATGCGTGATCGAATTATTTAGTCTAGATTTTATTTTCATTATGGAATCGTATCAGGATCACTGAATTAAATATATTATTTTTATAAATACCTTCTAATTGAACTTCAAGTGATCCACTTACTGGTATTTACACTGCCATGGTTTCGGATGTCTATAGAATCCATCTTCAGGTACCGCTCGCGTGAGGTCGTTACAACAAAATCATTAGTCACCGTGTTTCGCCCGGCACAGAGTAGGTGAAAATTAGTGAACCGATGACGATAGTTGAGCGAATTTCCAAAATTAAGTTTACATGATTTAGGGTTTCAACCATTTATTTAGGAAATCGGTCTACTCACGAAGGCGCTGAATAGCTGCCAGAGTGTAAGAAATATATTAGTACTAGAATGTGTTTGCACCTCAACCTCTAGCCCCGGCTTACGCTCAACACCTCCCTCCCTCCCAAAAAAAGTTTCCTTCTAGTACGAAAAAACCCTGCTTCCGGTTGTTGGATTTTTTTGCTAACAAACTCGTAAAATACGGCCGTTAAGAGTGAGATCACATACATATATATATATATACAAAATTTAATGACACCCAAAACGTGTTGTGAGGACTATGATCGGTGCTCATTTACCACTCTTGTCCATTAGAGTCACGGCAATAGCTCATCTTTCCTACGGAAATTCGCTAGTGAGGAAACTACCCCGGAAACAATAACTCAATAAATATTAAAACGTATACTTTCCTTAAAGTTAGACAGCTGAAATTTAGTACATAGATTTCTTAAACTGAACAAGGAAAAGTTTAACAATACTCAGTTACTCACAGACAATATTTTAGGTAAAATGTTCACAGAGATGTGAAATACGAATTGGGGGCTGAATTCAACTCGAAACCTGGTTTTTTATTTATGATAGTTGATGTAGGCTTAATGTGGTAAACATGAGTTGATTCGGCCGACACGCACTGTGCGGTAATTTTCTGACAGGATACTCGTATCTGATGTCGTTTTACGAATTCGTGTAAGGGTCAATGTTTACCCGATGTTATCCTGATCAGTGAGCGAAGAAACAATACCTCGACAGTTTTACTGCTATTGATATTCAAGGCCTTCTATATTGGTACAATTAAATGATATTCAAAACCTAACCTAACCTTGTCGTAGACGAGTTCTAGCATACAAATGATCAAGGTAAGCGTATGTGTTTCTCGTTGTGTTATGAATGTGTTTTGGAGTGTTAAAGGTCCGTCCAAGGAGGCTCCAGTAATGACCTTGTAGCTTCTGATACGCGCATCGCCTTCAAACAGCTGAAAGTTAGGTTAGGCCTGGCCCGCTTGCAAGAACGTTCTTTACTAAAGTACAATGTAACAGCACCTTCCGATTCAAGAACAATGTTATCTTAGTTTTACGTAATAGTCGTTTCAAGGTATTTTAAAAGCTTAATAATTCGATCACGCAGCTGAACCGCTGACGGGAGTTGAGCGCATTTCTAAAATTAAGTTTATAGGTTTTTGGGTTTCAACCGACTATTTTAAAACACTCTTAGTTTACTCACGAAGGCGCTAAATAGCCTGCGGGTACGAAATATATTACTAGAATTTGTTTGTACCTCAGCCGCCAGCCCCGTCTCATGCGCTGCTTCGTTCCACTCGCATCTTCGAGCTGCACATCCTCGGCCTCGGATTATGGACTGTTTCACTTCGCTCGCAGCGGACAATGCATCCCGCCTAGCCTGCGGGTACGAAATATATTAGTAGAATTTGTTTGTACCTCAGCCGCCAGCCCCGTCTCAAGCGCTGCTTCGTTCCACTCGCATCTTCGAGCTGCACATCCTCGGCCTCGGATTATGGACTGTTTCACTTTGCTCGCAGCGGACAATGCATCCCGCCCTTCCGATCAGAATATGCTGTAACGGTAAAATCCTACACCTGTATTTGAACCGGGTGCTTTAATGGTATTCAGCGTTTTCATTGGTTTTGGGGGAACCAGACGGGCTATGAGGTCGTGTAAAAAAACATGAAGTGCACAATAATCTCCTATATTTCCTATTTTTTAGATAAAGTTTCATCCTAGTACGAAAAATCAAAAAAAAAAAAAAAAGAAAGCAGTCGCGGGACTGCCGACAAAAGTGAAAACTGTAATGAATATAAATCGTTGGTCATATTGGTTCAGTCTGAAATTTGATTATTTTAACACTACCAAGTAAACTATTTTAGCGCAAGTTAAAAAATGAAGAAGCACAATGTCCATTTCGGAGGTATTACCAAGTAAACTATTTTAAAACAATTTATGAAATGAGGAAGCACAATCCATTTAAAAGGTATTACCAAGTAAGCTATTTTAACACAATTTACAAAATGAGGAAGCCCAATGCCCATTTCAGAGGTATTACCAAGTAAGCTATTTTAACATAACTTACAAAATGAGGAAGCACAATGTCCATTCCAGAGGTATTACCAAGTAAACTATTTTAAAGCAACTTACGAAATGAGGAAGCACAATGTTCATTTCAGAGTTACTAACTAAACTATATACTACTTTGCTATACATACATGTGTACTATATATAGTAGAGCGTGATGGTAAAATCCGATTCTCCGCCTGCAAATTATACAATTTTTAATGCCTATCTGGGGACCATAATCGGTGCTCATTGACCACTCCCGAACCTCACCATAAGAGTCATCACTGCAATAGCTTATCTTTCCTACGGAAATTCGCTAATAACTGTTTAAGGGCAGGCAATACACAGCTGATTAGCTTCGTAGGTTATGTTCCTCTTCTATTCTTTTCATTTGAAGTATCTATGGCACTCGCATTTTTTCCATTTGTCGGGTTTAAATCTATTCCAGTCCACATTTCCTGAATGCTAAACTGCTTTTGTGTGTTAATGAGTGACTAAGCCTGTTTATGCTAAAACTAGTTTAAACACATTGCAGCGCATTTAACGGACTTTTCACTCTACCTCGTGCCAGTCCTCCCACGGTGATCAGGGAGACTAAATATATTCCTCTTGTAACAGTAAATCCACTTCTGACGGGTCAGTTTGGACAGCAAGTTCGTACCGTGCTCGTGAGCTTTTTATATGCGTAACTAGAGAGCTCCGTTCTTGCTCGCCAAAGCTAAATGCAAACCTATTATTGTACCTATACTCTGATATTTTCATGGAAATTGCGATTAGTTAGGACAGAGGCATTTGGATCTTGGGAAGGTGTGTTGGGGGTAGCGGAGACCTAGGACATGCGCAGTAGGGTCAGATTAGTGGTAAGTGATTTAGGTAGGGTGGTAGGAGTAGCGTTGACCTGCATCGTTCGCATTCGCAGTAGGGCCAGAGTTTTGATTTAGGCATAGTGATTTGAATTGAGGTTGGGTGGAAGGGGGAGCGGTGAACTGGATCTTGACGCATGCGCAGTAGAGTCAGAGTGTTGCGTGAATGACAGGATTTTTTGTATAATAATGAGATAATGGAAGGCGACGAATGATAATCAGTTTGTAAAACCCAATTGATAATAATTTTGCCAATTATTATATAATAATGCGTATGTTCAATTTGTTTATTATAATTTTTCTGTTTATATTGGTACAGTTCCAAACACCATGTGCAAAGTGGAAGTATTTTAAAAGACATTTTTTTTATCTCGGATGCTTATATTGTTTACCAAGTTTGGTGTTTCAAAAAGGAAAATATGTAAGTCAATTTGAAGGCATATTTTTTAAATTAGTTTTACACTATCTGTTCCCAATGAAAAATTGAATTAGAAGTGAAGTGCTTTATCACAAATAATTATAAGCTCTCTGTTAAAAAAGTTTTTCTACTTCTTCTTCTTATAATTATAAAGTATGTAATAAGAATAGAATAAATACGTAACCAACAAAGCGACCACTGCCAAGGGAACCAACAAAGCGACCACTGCCAAGGGAACCAGCTTCACCAGTCTTGAGAACGAAGTAGGCCTACTGAGCCTAGAACTGAATTGGCCGGACAAGTGCAGAAGCGGCAAACCACGCCACAGAGAAAGGAGGCAAAAGGAGAGTCGCAGACGTTAGTGGGGGAGTTGCGCCGACCTCCAGGCTGTTTCACCAGGAATAAATTCATTTAATTTGTAATTCAATAAATCTGTTCTACTTTACAAACACCTGCATCAACACAGCGTACACGAAAATTCATTCGCGGAAAAGATGCTAGACTCGGAAAGACCGTAGTCTCTCTAACCAAAGTCCCATTGAGAAGAGATCTGTGCTTGCACAAGCGGCTACGGACACCCGAAACAATTACACGCCCTTCAGGCAACGCTTGCACTCCTTTTTAGAGCCGACCCACACAACTAAGCTGTGTTCTAGACTTTGGTCAAGGGAATAGACGATACATAGTACAGTATATATTAATACATTATTATAATTATAATAATACGCTATTTTAATTATTATAATATTAATATATTATAATAAAGTTTTAATTTAGAGAGGTGGGGTGGGGGTAGGCGAGCGGAGCGAGCAGGGGGCAAAGCCCCCTAGTTTGAATAAAAATAATACCAGCAAAAAATTAATACCCTTATACATAGGGATGACAAAATGAGGCAGCAGAACAAAAGTACACACTATATCGAACCCGTTTTTAAAATTGCTGTACAGTAATTAATGCCAAAATATTTTGACTGAAAGATGTTTTGATAATTTCAACCTTTAGCGCAAGGGGTGATCAAAATAGGGGCTGACTCCTTTAATAGCCTGACAGTCCGTTCTGTTATTGTAAACCAAAATATCATCCAAAACGTTCTGTGGAACAATTTTTGGTACGATAATTTTTAGTGCAAGGGGTGCCCAAAATAAGTTCGAAGAACAAAAACAACCATTAAAATTTGTTGCAGATCTTATAAATATTACTAAAATCTTTTTTTGTATAATTGCAACTCTTAGCGCAAGGGGTGCGTTCAATTTGTTTAGTGTTTAGTCGCTGTTCAGTTCTTTGTACAAATTGCTTACATTTAAATAAGTATAATTGTAAGTATAAATGGTACGATTATAATTCGACCACGCAACTAAACCGCTTAAGTAAGTTAAGCGAATTTCCAAAATAAAATTTATATGTTTTAGGGTTTCAACACACAATTTGGGAAGTTGGCCTACTAACGAAGGAGGTGAATAGCTCTGCCTATGTGTATGAAATATATTAGTAGAATTTGTTTGCACCTAAGCCTCTAGCTTCGACTCACGAGCTGCCAAAAAAACTCGATTTGTGAGTTTGCACCTCGACCTTGAAGCCCAGGATTGTTAGCTGCTTCGCTTCGCTCGCAGCGTACAAACTCGGCCGTCGGCCTCGGATCAGAAGAAGCCCCCACGGCATAATCCCGCACTTGTACCGGGCACTTTTATTGTATTTTACGATTTGATCGATTTTGGGAGAACCAAGCGAATTTAAAATTCGAGAAAAAACAAAATGTGCAGAATAATATCCTATATTTATCTTTTTTAATTTTACGTCCAATTGTTTTTCAAATTTGGTACACACGTTGGTTTTTCAAATCGTTTGGACGAGATCGTTAGCCAAACAAATTGAAGTAAAAAATTTTTGAGATTTTTCGTTCTGTACTGACACTTTTTGGGATTTTATCTAAAATAATTAATATAGGAGATTTTTCTGCATATTTTGTTTTTTTTACACGACCTTATAGCCCATCTGTCCCCCCCCCCCCCCCAAATCGACTAATACGTAAAATACCATAAAAGTACCCAGTTAAAATCCACGTGAGAGCAGCCGACGTTCTGATCCGAGGCCGACTACTGAGAGTTCGTCTGTTGCGAGCGAAGCGAAGGCCGCAAGGTGGAGGTGCAAATTCGCTAAGCGAGTTTTTTCGCTGCGAGTGGAACGAATCAGCGCATGAGCCGGGGATGAGGTGCATTTCGTACACGCAGGCAGCTATTCAGCTCTCTTCGTAAGTAGACCAATTTCACAGATGGTTGAAACCTTAAAACATATAAACTTAATTTTGGAAATTCGCTCAACTCACGTCAGCTGCGTGATCTAATTATTTAGTATATGTCGGGACTGGGTTAGTACGTCAACGCCTGGATCAGTGCCCAATACGTAAAACTTCCCAGGCAGGGTGACTAACCTAACATAACCATTTCCGTACGCCAGAAATAGTGCTGTCGCTTCGCCAAATTGTTTACACCTACCTGTATAGTCTAATTATTGTTTTCCTATTTATTGAAATTAGTTTCTTATTACCTACAGGAGTTTTTTTTATCGTGTGTGATTAACACGCCCACTGATCCATTTTTCATACTTTTTTATTTAAATAACGTATCATCGATGATTAATTTTTGTCAAAGTATTCTTGTCAAAGTAAAATCTTATAGTTTCTGCAAGACCTAGTTCTAACCATTGTCATGGTGGGAAATATCGCCCTACATTCCGGTATTTGCTGCTGTGATATACATTTCACTAAATGTCAACACAGGCTTTAGCAATAAACAGCGGAAAGAGTGAGATTTTTTTTACTCCAAAAAATAGTTTCTCTGAGAAAATAAATAAACGGTACCAGGAACTGGCACATACTTTCTCACAAACATATTTAAATTATTAAACATGTCGTAGCGGAGCTACTCATATTTAACAATAATTAGCTTCGTGAGATATCCCCGGCAATAATATGCTCGTTCCAGCGGAAAAGAGAATCAGTAACTTCGTTCAACATCTCGGCCCTCAAAAGGGCCTGTTTCAGTCAGCGTTCTGCGAGACCAAGGCGTAAATGCCTTTTACGGGAAAACTCGCCTTAACTTCCTCGGAGCTTCACTCCACCTGTCCCCGGCCGATATAACATCTGTCTGGCGAACATAGGCTTGTTCGACCGCCAAGGACACGTCGATATCGGTCGGCCACTTCAATAATCTACGTTTACTTTCCTCGGGAGTTGAGACCTCATCTTCCGAGAAAGTCACTTAGTTATTTTCCCCAACTTCTTTGGCTCTCATAAGGACCGTTCGAGCAACGCACAGCAGCTGTCTGGGAAACGTCGACACGTTCTCCCGCCAAGGACTCTACGTCAACAATCGAATGGTTCCTTAACTTCTACCGTTTAACTTTTCCCCGAAGATGTACCTCATCTCACGGGAAAGTTATTCGGCCCTTAGTACCGCGTAAACATCTATCGAAATACTTAAAGTCCCCAGTAAATTCAGCTCCCTGGTCACGATGTATATTTAGTGGTAAACGTAGACACGTTTACCGCAACAAACTAAATAATACATCACGCAAATGACCAAAACCACCTTTCAAACTTTCTCGGGGTTCAAACTCGCCTTCCCGGGAAAGTTACAACTCACCGCGTTAACTTCAATCCGAAAAATCACAAGTCCGAACGCGAACTTAAGAACTAGTAAGCGCTAACTTAAGTTCACGTTAAACTTTCAACTCACATCACTGGTTCGGTACTCAGAAATTAAATCAGTACACATCGCTTCACTGGTTCGGAAGGCCGACGCCGAGCAGCCCTGTCATTGGCTGCTCACCTTCAAAACTTTCTCTTTTCCCCACCTCCACGCTGGAATAGAGTATATTAGAGGGCCCGATTAGTGTCCAAATCATCAGATCCTACCTGGAGCCTGAACAGTCAACAACAGATCCTACCTGGACTCTGCCAAGTGAACACCATCATCAACCAACACCAACCTGGACTCATCAAGAAGTGGAAACCAGCCGAATTGTGCCTGCAACAAGAAGTGGAACGAGCCGTAAGCCCTCAGCCGAGGCACCTCAGCCAAAAGAGAGTATAGCCGAGAGGGAAGCTTAAGTGAGGAAGTGTTGCCGACTCGTCAGGATAAATTGGTTCAATAAAATGTTATTTGTCTAATTCAAATACTGCGTTCTATTTTCAACACCAAACCACGTCAGCGCAGCGACACAGGAAGACGCTCTTCAAGCAATCTGCGGAAACTTAGTAGCTATTTTTATCCTTGGCTACAGCCTTGGTGTCCGGGCAGTGCGCACCCTGCTCCGAGCTACTAGGTTTCACCACGACACTTTGGTACGGGTGTCGTGTAGGACGCAACGAAACTTCGCATCGCAACGACAGCGCAGCGCTACGACTCGTCACAGGCTTCACCTGCAATTGCAAGCCCCTCAGGCACAAGCGTTAGCGAGGCTTCACCTCACCGCCCTTCAGGCTACATTCTGTCGAGGCTTCACCTCACGCCCTTCAGGCCACATTTTCGGCCCTTATAAGGGCCGAGACAAATTAGAAACTTGTGTCACAAATTTGAGCTAAGTTTTTTTTTGTTAAATTAAAATCCCCGAAGCGACAACAAGTAGAGTGGCGCCCAATGCGTAGGGCTTTTTACGAATCTCAGCAGAGATTCGCGTACAGCGCGACCCCGACATTAATATTACACACTTCTGGGAGTGTTAAAACACCCAGTGGCGCCCAGTAAATTCAAAACAAACACCAAACGTCAGTAGTTGAATTAGAAAATTTTTTTTTTTTTCTTCTGTTTGTTTCATTTCATCATCAAAGTAAATTAAAATATCAAAGTAAATTCTTTTTTTTCAAAATGCCTACAACAACACGGCATCAAAGTCGGCAATGCTTCGCTACGGAGTGTACCTCGAACAGCGAAAATAAAGTTTCATGTAATATCTGCAGGCACACATTCCACAAGGTATGCGTCGGGTTACCAGATGATTCGGTTTCGGGCAGTCCGTATACGTGTTCACCGTGCGCGGAACATCCGGGACCGTCGTCAGTACGTTCGGTAACGCCGTCAACACCTTCGTACTCAACCGACGATTTGTTTCGGATAGTCGGCGAAGTCACCAGGAACCTACAGCGCGACACGAATTATCCAATTGCGTTGCCGACATTTTTCGGCGATGGGTCAGAAGACCCAACGACATTTTTGGACACGGCAGAGCAATTAATGCGCCAGAATAGGACGCCGACGAGCCTATACGTGCAAACAATCGCAGCGCAATTAAAGGGAGCGGCACAGACATGGTTCGGGCAGTACAGAGGCGTAGAACTGCGATGGGAAGAGTTCAAGGCGAGGCTCACATCGAAATTTGCGTCCGTGGTAGCCACTGCGGGACTAATGGCCGAATTGTACGGGAAGCATCAGGACCGCAACGAGCCGGTCAGCGCCTTTATAATCCGGAAGACGCGATTGTTTCACCGACTAACGCCGAACACCCCGCAGGGGATAAATGCCGCGACGTGCGTCGAACTCTTAACGCCGGCAATCCGGTCTCGTCTGCGCGCCGCTAAGCTCAAGGACATGGATGAGCTCATCGAATTGGCCACGACAATCGAAAGCGACATATCCGAAGAGAACAAAACGGTACCGGCTAAAACAGCCAAAGAAACGCCAACGCCGAGGCAACCAGAAAGATATAGGCCGCCGATGATGAGGCAGCAAGCACGACCGCTGCCGAAGTGCTACCACTGGAACGCCGACTGTCCAGAAAGGCCAACGACAGACAAGACAGCGGGAAACGGGAAGAGGTCCGGACGCGCGCCCGACGTACCGGCCTCCCGGAAATGAACGGGGGCCTAAATGCGACTGGGGAAGAAGTGCCGAGAATTCCGGTAAGAATAGGCAACATCGAAACCACCGCCTTACTGGATTCTGCCGCCAGTCGAAATTTCTTAAGAAATAATTTACTATCGGCCAATCAGAAAACGAATTTACAACCCGGACCAAGATACGCCCAGCTAGCTCACAAGAAGCTACGACTCGAAATCTTAGGACAGCTGGCGATATCCATACAAATAGGAACGGAGGAAATGGAAGTGGAATTCCTAGTAGCAGAGGATTTGAATGAGGGAATGCTATTAGGATACCCCTGGTTGGCAATGTCGGAAGCCACCCTGGACTTCAATAGAGAGTGCGTGACGTTCGGGAAAGAGCGGCGAAGTACCGCATATTGGACAACGCGACGCCGTAGCCAACCAGCGGGGAAAACCATCACCATCCAGGACTTCCAAAACAATATACCGGACCAACATAAAAACAACTTCAACACCATCCTACAGCGAAACACAAGCGCGTTTCATAACAACGGTCCATTGGGAAGGACGAGAACGACTAGCCACGAGATCATTTTAACAAACAATACGCCTTTTAAAATCGCACCGTACCGCTGCACGCCGGCTAAGCGCCAGATAATCCGCGAACAAGTACGGGAAATGCTTGCGGACGGTATCGTGGAAGCGTCGTCATCACCGTATAGTTCACCGGTCGTCATGGTCGAAAAAAAGGACGGGAAACCGCGATTTTGTGTCGACTATAGGCGGCTAAACGAAATAACTAAGGACAGCGCTCACCCGATGCCGATCATCCACGAGGCATTGAAGGATCTCGGAACGGCTAGTATATTCTCAACTCTCGACCTAAAAAGCGGATACTGGCAGATCCCAATGGACCAGGCCTCCAAGGAGTACACCGCGTTTTCGACTCCCGACGGTGGCAGCTATCAGTTCACCGTGATGCCATTCGGACTAAAGAACGCTCCAAGCACTTTTCAACGCCTCATGTCGTAGGACGTACTTGCAGGATGCGATATGGACTACTGCAAGGCGTACCTGGATGACGTTATCATATTTAGCAAAACGTGGGAAGAACATGCGGGGCACTTGGAGCGTGTCTTGGAAAGACTAACAATGCACGGACTGACATGCGCAGTGGAGAAGTGCCACCTCGGAAAGGAATCCCTGGATTACTTAGGTCATGTGGTAACCAGGGACGGAAACAAGCCACAGACGGCACACTTGGAGGCCATACAGGCAGCGAAACCACCCCGGACCCGGCGAGAGCTAAGGAGCTTTTTAGGGCTATGCAACTGGGTACGCGAATATGTACCCCACTTTTCGACCCTCGTAGCGCCAATGACGGACCTTCTGTCCAACAACAAATTCAGATGGACCGAAAAGGCCAACGTTGCATTCACCGAAACTAAACTCGCCCTAAAAAGTCCCTCACCATTATCTCGTCCGGATGACCAGCTTCACTTCACTCTCCAAACGGATGCAAGCGGCTACGGAGTCGGAGCGGTATTATACCAGGAGTCACCAACAGGAACAAGGAACGTCATCTCGTGGGCAAGTGCCAAACTAAACGCCGCCGAACGTCGCTACCACAGCAATGAGCAGGAGTGTCTCGCCGTAGTATGGGCAATCAAGAGATATAGGCCATACCTGGAAGGTAAACCCTTCACACTACGAACGGATAATCGAAGCCTGGTATGGCTCAATAAAATGAAAGATACCAAAGCCAAACTGACACGCTGGTCATTGCTGCTACAAGAATATAGCTTCAAGGTCGAGCACTGCCCAGGGACCGCAAACGATCTACCCGACGCCTTATCAAGGACTCCTGGAGAAGAAACCGCTACCGCCGATGTACACGACTTCGCCCGTATGTTACCTCCGACCAGGACGCCAACCACTACCAACGAACCACCAATAGTCAACGTCACAATGCCGCGCACTATAGACGACGAAGTTAGAGAAGGACAAGAAGACGACCCCGCCATCGCAAGTCTGGCTAGAAAGTGGGAACTGACACGGAATAAGCATAACCGCTCGCCGAAGGAACAACGCTTTTACCAGGACCACCGACAGGACAATTCCGGTGCCTGGCAACAACAATCCAACGGCAAGTGGACCACCCTGGTCCCCACCATGCTAACGCCGAGAGTTCTCACTCACTACCACGACGACCCTGCAGCCGGCCACCCAGGCCGCGACGAAACTCTGCGCGCCATCAGCAAGTTTTATACATGGACGGGAATTCGTCAGGACGTCGATCGGTTCGTAACCAACTGCCTTCTCTGCTCCGCCGTCAAAAGCAGTCGCCGGAACAATCCCGACAAGCTCCGTCCACATCAGCCGACAGCACCGTTCGTTACCCTAGGAATCGACATCATGGGACCGTATCCTCAGTCACCACGACGAAAACGGTTTATCTTAGTGGTCACGGACCTGTTTACAAGATGGACGGAGGCCTTTCCGATAGCCTCCTCAGAAACCGTTAATATCACGCGCATTCTAAACCAAGAGTTCTTCCCTCGTTGGGGATATCCGCGCGCGATATTATCGGACAACGGGCCACAGTTTCAAAGTACCACCTGGCAACGCTTCTGCCATCGTCTCCACATCCTGCACTGGACAACCGCCGTATATCATCCGCGGGCAAATCCAACCGAGCGTCGAAATCAAAGTTTGAAGGTCGGTCTCCGGTTACACCTTCTCGGCGACGACCACACTCGGTGGGACCAACATCTTCCCGCGGTACTTTTTAATTTGCGGACCAGGAAGAATGCGGCGATCGGCGTTTCACCTAGCGAAGCGTTGCTAGGACATAATATCAAACGTCCCGGGGAATGGAAGAATCCGTCGCCTGTCGAGCCAACCCGGCAACAAAACCGTGACTTCGCCATCCGCCAGCAGCGTGCTTATCAAGGAAAGTACGCCCAAACGACTCCACTAAACAGAACAAAATACCAACCTGGAGAACTAGTCATGCGACGAACACACCCAATGTCTCGTGCGCATGCCAACTACCACGCCGGCTTCGCCCCGAAGTGGTCGGGACCTTTTCCAGTGGAGTCACACGCTGGTGGAAACACGTACTGGGTACGGCAGCACGACGGACTTTCCAAGGTCCATTCCGACGATCTACGTCCAGCACCCAAGGACCAACTCATCCAACCCATGGACCAGGACCAGGCAGCCCAACCCGAGGACCAACCCATGGACCAGGACCCGCCCCAGCCCGACACCAGATGACCACACCACCCGCCCAAGGACCAACCACCGCCACACCAAATCCGTCCCCCAGCAGATGACATCGCCCTCCCTGTGACCAGCAGCCGACAATAAGTGTCAACAGTGAGTGCGAAGTGTTAAAAGTTATCGGTCCAAGTGTTCGGTCATCCCCTGTGTGTCCCTTTTTCCGAGCGAACAGACAATACGAACAATGAGCCGTCCAAGCATGTCCCATAAAACGTAAATTATTAATTGTGTCTTTTTTCTTTTTTCTCCTCCCCAATTAATTTTCAATATATGTATGTTTCTTTCTTTTCTTTTAGCTGGACGGACTCGCCGTAAAAGTGGACTCAATTTTCCCCCATTTTTCCCACGCATGGTCGCCCCAAAAATAATAAACAATTTGAACTCAATATATATTAATATTATTAAGAGGGGCCATGTTTTGTTTATTTCATGTGTGTATTGTTTCATTTCATTTCTATGTATGTATGTTAGTTTTAGTATTCTAGTTTTAATATATGATTTTTTTTTTTGTTTAGACTTGTATCAGCGAGGGAGCAACACCAACTCACTTAACTTCTTTTCGACGCTATATTCCTCTTCTACGCCAATCCAACCA
>JAGFPH010000850.1:318009-356842 GCA_018207615.1 Philaenus spumarius
TTCTTAGTAAGCACCTATGGCCCTAGTGGAAGCTACGTACCAAATTTAATTCCAATCCGTTTGGTAGTTTTTGAGAAATCGTGATGAGTGAGTGAGTGGTATTTCGCTTTTATATACATAGATTAGGATTTAGGAGGTATCATAAACTAGAATACTTGAGATCTCAAGAAAAACTTAAAAACTAAATACAAACAGAATGCGACAACACAAACAAAGAATGACAGATGACCAAGACAACAAGGCTGCCTTTTCAGTAAAATAACAGAGCTGCTATTCTAAAGCAGGTAAAAACAAGTTAGAGTGAACACATCTTTTATAGTCCTAGCATGGTCTTTTTTAGAGTCTGCAAAGATTTCAGCTTTTTTCAGAATTTTCATTTTATGTTTTTTGTTTATGTATGAATAAAGTGGAATTATTCTATTCTAGTTTGACTGATTGTGTTATCCGCTAATTTCTTATATTATGAGGCTCCAATTATTTTTTATTTATAAAATTTTGTTCCCAATTTATTATTTTTTCTCTTTCTTAATGTTAACTTCTGATAAAATATTTTCGGCTATTTTCGATTTATCCACATGGCCGAATGTATGTATGTTTCGTTACACACAATGATTTCAAATGTATGAACAAATAATTGTTAAAATATCAACAATCCATCAATAGAAACTAATTTTAAAACCTACTTAGGCGATAGTTTTTTCTTAGAATATGATTTGATCTTGGGTAATTCTCCAAAAACCAACACGCGAAACTGACATGCATGTAATTGTATGTAAAAGTGTTAGTTGTATGTAAAATATTACAATAGTTCTATGAACAGAGGATTTATCATAAAATTTTCATTTAGCGGTGGGTAATCCAAAAATCAAAACACGAGACTGTCATTGTATGTAAAACCATCAGTTGTATGTAAAATATTATAATGTAACAGATAGTAGGCCTAATAGAGAATTTATCATAGTATATGATTTAGCCATAGGCACTCTCCAAAAATCGACGCACAAAACGGTCACACGTGTAATTATATGTAAAACTGCCAGTTGTATGTAAATTATTTTATTATAAAGATAGTAAGAGGATTTACCATAGAATATGATTGAGCTGTGGGCAACTGTCTATGTTGATTATGGTATATCTGGCAACACTGTTCTTGTTTTCAATGTACAAAAAATGTTAGTTTTTAATAATTATAATTTGTATAATCAGGAGTCGAATAAACGAGTACTCGAATAAAAAAAGTACGATTTCCAAAGTTTTTATATAATTTTTAAATTGCCCAAATTCTGTGAGAAACTAAAGTTACAAATCTGGTTGGATAGGCAGTCTGCACCAATCAATAAGCGAGTCATCACAATATTCGCAGGTGGTAATGGTTCATCTCCTGTCTCAACAGTTGTATTTCCTCCAAATAATTGCCCCATTTCCAGCTGCCACTCCCTGTTAATTGTGTTGCAAAGAAATCAAACATTCTGTAGTAACTAAAATACAGGCCGAATACTTATTTAGCTTGTAGTTTGCTGTTTTATGTTACATTTTATAATATAAGTACTGTGTGCTGTAAACTATTAACCTGTATTAATGTTTATTCACAATTAAAAATAACAATACAGTGTTTTTACAAAATCCAAGGTAAAAGAGTGTACAAATTAAATGGTTTTTAAGTTATTCAATGTTAAAAAAATTAAAGGGTGCTATTTTGAAATGAATTTAGGTAATTGGTTGATAATTTTTCTCCAGCCCTGTCTTTATGACACTAAGAAGCACACAATACTTCTCTTTATCATCTGCAGTTCTAAATATATGTTTTCCTTTCAATATTCAGCTAGGTAAAAAATGAAGCAATTTATATAGGCTGATATGATTTTTGTTTATTTGATTTTCCTTTCCTTCTTTTTTTTTATCTATAGTAATAGAACCCATTCTAGAAATATTTTTGTTATTCAGTGAAACAATCTTTATATTCACATTTACATTCATGTTACAAACTTTAAAACTTTTCTTACAATTTCACTTTTACCCAATGCAATAAATAAAAATGGATAAGTAGCAAATCACATTAAAACTACTTTATGTTGTGTTGTTTTAGTTAAGTTTTACTGTTAATGCTTCTTAACACAGCAACACGTCATTGCACAACTGTAGGTGTGAAACTAAATTTGTTTAATAACTGCATTGCCCAAGTTGCTAAACTATTTATTTACATTGATGTTTTTAACTAATGCAATATTTTAGCTTAAACTTACTCTCCAAACCTGACTTGTTCTACCGAATCTTAACTTATTTGTCGTCTATTACAGTAAACACGCTCGCAGACATCCAAATTTCGATCCTACAGTGTTACGTCAACGCCGGGCACCAGTCAAAGCATTCTCCGTCAACTCCAGCGATGGCACTCCTTCCGAGAACTTGTCGGACTCGGTGCCTTCGCCGTAGGAACGTTGCCGCAACACGAGCACAGTGTACCTCGAACCTCCCGGACATATCTCATCTTGTCACTTGTCTTTCTTACTTCAGCCGCTGTTGTGGAGTTAAAGCTGTTTATAAACATCTGTTCTTCAGTTTAGGTTGTAAGTTACATTTTAAGCAAGAAGTCTCAAAGATTTTCCACGATAGTCATCCGCGCATAAAACATTTTATAAAACTGTTAAGCTGCCTGATTTCCAAAGGGAAAATTTGTTATGTTTCTAGTTCTAGACAAGTTTTGATCGATTTTACAGTACAGTTCAAAACTTTATTATTAGTCTTTTTGTTCCTAGAGGAGTTCTGAAGAAGTTTAAATGGTCTAGGAAGACGTTTTGCAAGGAAAGAAGCTATACTTGCGTATTTAATTAGTAGATAGGGCAGGGCAATGTATTATTTGAAAGCTATGCTGTTAGTAGTACACTAAAAACATTTACTTGTTTGCTGTTCTGATTAAAAATGCTCATAAAAAAAGTAAAACTTTTATAACTAGCTTTAAGTAGTACACCTAAAGTAGGTTTTATTAAACTTCCAACAAAGCTCATAGTTTGTAGTGAAAACAGAAACAGAGGCAATGAATTAACAGTAGATACAACAGCTGTTAAATTGTACAAATAATAACGATAACATCTGTTAAATTACACCAAAAATGATTTTTCACTGCAAATACTTAAGTTAATTTCAAATTGTTTGAATTTGCTTTTCAGAGTTGTAAAATTTATACTGCTCAAAGTTTCTTTTTCAAAATCAGAACAGTAGAACTAATATATTATAATGTGTAAAAGTTTAATTCGAAAAGAATACTTACGATTAAAATAAATATCTAAATGTTGATAGTAAATTAACTGGAAAAGTGACAGCTTGGTACCAAGGTTTCTTACCATCAGCTGTCATTAGGTTTTCAACAAAATTATATTAATAGGAACAACAACATATCAACATGTCTTATTCTGAATTTTCTAATCTAAAGCTATGTCCACACTCATGCGCTTTCCCTTTACATTTCATCTTCAAAATGACGCACGATGAAGGGAACTTGTGGCAATCTCAGAGGCATGCCTCTTCCCGCATAAAATTCTCAGAATTCAAAAGCGCGTGCCTTATTGAAAGTGAATCCAACACCTTTGGATTTGATTGCCAAAGATCACCCAAAAGTGAAAAAAGGAAAATGGGTTCTGCTGCGGAAAATGTGTTCGAATCATTGTGGTTTGCGTATAAATCGCTAGTGTTTATTGCAGACACTCTTAATGCATTGCTTTGACACTTTAAATAGATATGATAGAAAATCTCCGATAGCCAGGAACCTTAATGTAATCGCCAGCCTGATTTCAGGAGAAACAGAATCTTGGAAGCGAGTGTTTTTTTTTTTAATTTGCTCAATTATGGTCAACAGTTTATGCAAGTTTTCCTCCGACAATCTAGTAAAATTCCTGAACAAACCATTTTTACGTGAAGTTCCATTAATAATTCTTCATTCCTTTTTCTCAAAAAAATGTTTTGTTCAGATCGCTCGTCGACGTTTTCTTTTTCTCCTGTTACTCCGCGAAATCACAATGAAAGCAAAACTAATCACAATAAGCAAACACGCGTCCGACTCTTCCATCTTCTGAGGAATGAACTGTTGAACAAATGTGGACAACAAATTGAATGCCTCTAAAGGCTTCCGCAAGGCATTCGCTAAAGGCAAGTTGAAAAGAAAGATGAAACGCAAGTTGAAGATGAAAGGGAAAGCGCATGAGTGTGGACATACCTTAATAACAATCACCATGGTGGGAATAAATTACTGATGGTAGAATGTGATTTTCCCCTTTTTCAGAAAAGTTTAGATCTTTTAAAAGTAAATTAGATTTAAATATAGGCCTAGATTGGAAATGGGGATTTTAGCAACATTTTCAGGAAATATATCGCAAAATTCTAAAATAAAAATAGTTTTGATATCCTTAATTAAAGCCCTTTTTAAAAGTTTTCCAACTTGGAAATTTTCTAAAAAAAATCATAAAATAGTACAGCATCATACAATTTTGATTAAAATTCAGTCAACTATTTTTAAGTTCATAACTTTGTCCAATTTGATTCTGACACCTTTATCCTTTCTTCTGTGACATACAGACAGACAAGCAGGGCCAGATTTAGGAGTTTGTCGCCTGTAAGCTTGATCCCTTTTACCGTCCCCTTTAGTTGTGTATTTAGATGAGTTTTATACAACTAAAGAATTAATTGGTGTTATCTTATATTTTTTTTTTTTTTTTGCCTCAATACACAGTAAAGAAAGTGAGTTCAACCTTCCTTCAGAAATGATGGTTGGTTGATAGTTTTTAACTCTTCTGAGGCAGGAAAAACTATGTTCTCCAGCAAAATTTGTAGCATGTAATGCACAGTCTTATTCTTAGTGTGATGTCCGAATTCGGGTACACATCTTCTAGGGAATTACATCACAGAAATTTCAAAATTTTTTACAACGATTTTTCTGCTGGGGGTTAAATTTCTGCACCTGAAACACAGTACTTTTGGAAGTGGATTCACTGTTCACTGAAATCAGAATCCAAATCGTGTGTATAGATTACTCCCCTTTTCCCTCAATGCCTTGTACATATCTTTCTTGTTTTCATACAACTGAGATAAGAAGTAAAACCTGTCTTAAAACTCGTTATATGCTATTCGTCTCTGTTTGAACTCACTAATTCTATTAGTTTGCTGTCTTTTACTTAGTCTAAATTTATTGTTATATCCATGGCAATTCCTCAAAGTAATGGAAGTGGGTTCTCTGCTCAGTGAAGTTACCTTCTAGAGAACCATACAAATCTCTCACCATTAAAACATGTGCAGTTTCACATTGAATTCGCTTTCTTACTTTATGAATCCTGTGAAGTACAGTGCTCCAGAAACAAACCATAAAAGCGGGTTCCAATCTTCGAAGAATTCTTCGGGATTCACATCTAGTCGTTGCTTTTTCTGTCGTGTTATTTGAAATTTATGTCAAAGCAGTGTGTACTTCTTGAAAAGATTCTCGTAAACATTGACACGGATTGTCTCTTGCTGACCACCGATTAGGACGCAATTTGTTTACTGCCTTCTTCTGGTAAGATTCCTCTACATCAAACTGTTAAGCGCTCCCATTGCTTTGTAAAGCAACATATAAATCATGTAATCAATGCTTATAAATATTTTCTGCTGTTAAATAAAATCCAAAGGGTTTATGTTCAGTTAAACAATTTTTTTTAAATTACCGCCCCTAAAAATTTGCCGCTCTAGGCTGCAGCCTACTCAGCCTATTTAGAAATCCAGTCCTGCAGACAATTGTCCAACTAAACCATAAAATAATATAACCAACTATTTTTAGATGAAGATTTGGCAATCCTTCACCCTTCCTTCCTTAAAACCGTATTTATTGAATTTTAGCTGTCTGTTTTTAGGTTAGGCCTAAACAGTTACTTTTAGGTTCTTAATTTTAAAAATTTGACAAAAAGCTATGATCAGACAGTAGTATAATTTTAATATGTATTCATGATTGTTGCAAAGAGAATTAAAAAATCTTTTCTTTCGTACTAGAACATTTGTATCCATTTTATAAAATTATTTTTCTGAGCACTGTATGGTTGGAAAATGTTCTCCTAAGATGGTTTTAAACATTATAATAGTTGAATTACATAAAACCAATAAGAATGTTCCTATTTTGTTATAATATTGCAGCAGACAATTTAAATATTTACATAAACTATATAAAGACACATGTGTAAACTAAAGGTGTAAATATTGTATTTTTGACTGCGTAGTTTGAAGTATTAGGCAGATCTTGGAATACTAAAAATAGCACTATTATTTAGAACATAATTCTAATTTGCATTCTTGGCTTATTGCAGTGGTTGTTATTTAGATTATTTCCTTTCAAGTTCTCACTTTTGAGAATTTGGTTTTATTGAACATAGAAAAAGACTCATGGTTTATTGTAATTTGTTTACTTTCAGCAATAATTTCAATGGTATTATCTTTGAGACACCTTGTTTAGTGTACTTATTTGTTTTTATTTTTTATGACTTTAATAATAAACCTCCTCAGATTCGTCGCTTTTAAGTGTACTTCCCAAAATATAATATTAAATAATAATTATGTGTAACAGAAAGTAATTTGCAGTTTCTAGAATATGCTCTGTAGCACTGAAGTGAAACAAAATATCTTTGGCCTAAAAGCTTGAAAATTGTAAAATTCCCTATTTCTAGTTAATCTTGTTGTACAAAATTTTAATTTCTCCTGTTAGTGTTCATTCTTTCGTAAACTGCAACAATATTCTTGTACATAACAGATTTGTAAAATCTAACCTAACTTTTCCAAACTCATAACTTTAAGAAACGTTCTTGGTTGTAAAAAGCTTTATTTTGTAATAAAACACTATGTTATAGGCGTATAATATAAGTATATATGAAAATCAACTAGAAAAAACTTAATTAGATTTAAAACTGACTAATTGTATCATGATTTAGGTCAAAAGTGACAATTTTATATAGTTGTTTTAGAAACATATTTTTAATAGAATTTCTATGTACATAGACTACAAATATGTGATGGATAATTGTTTACAATATGGATGTAAATTTTAAAGCATTTGATTTTGTCAGTTAAAATTTGACCAAGCTAGAGTAAGACATTGAATTTATACAAATAATGTTGTCATATTATACCAGTATTTCACTAGAATTCAAAATACTATTATTTGTTATATTAAATCAAGTGAATTTGTTGTATAAATGATATTACATAAACATTATATTATATTATAGTGTAAAAGAAAACAACCAATAAGTAATTTATTTTAAGAGAAACTTTAAATTAAACTCATAAAATAAAAGCTGATTTGATTATTTATTAACTATTCTTTTTTTATTTATTGGGTCTAGTTATTTTTTTAATTTATGTTAAATTTATTCATTCTCAGATGTGTTATTTTAATGGTTTACGATTATATACGGTAATTGTCATGACAGTGTAAAGTAAGTCAACATTTACTTTTGAAAGGGAATCATAAATGATATGCAAAAGTTTACGAAACAAAATTGAGTACCATATTGTAAATAATTACCTTATAATATATACAATTTAAAGTAAATCTAAAAATATAGATATATTCTATTCTAATACAAAAGTCTATTTAATCTACACAAAATTTTGTACACACTATACTATAGCAAATTTAGAAGCTACATTTAATTAATTGATGTAGCCTAACCAACAAATTTAAAAAAAATGGTAGACGTTATTCACACAACAAAAATGAAGGGCCACAATAATTTTGCTCTCCATAGTTGGAGTGATTTATTTGAATTTCAAACAAAAATGTTTAAAAACAATTAAATAGTAGGCGTACTAGGTATTAAAATGAATGGTTTTAAATATTGTTAAAGCCCTTGCACACCATCTGAGTGGATCATCTGAAACAAACATTTCGATTGCCTGTATGAGAATGATTTTAGCACCTGATCTTGTGCAAGAAAGTTTTCTGCCATGCCTTCATAACTTTTGAAAGGCCTAAAAATATCAGGTAGTCTACCTCTCAGTATTACTGACACTGTTTTAAATGAGAAATTGAAAGAGAAGAAATACAGGTTTAATTTAAGTACAGAAAGATTGCCCAAGCAAAGTTTACTGATTTTTCAAATTGATTTTGTGTTATATTTCAAACTATACCACATTTGTATCAAACACATTAAAATTGCATTTTGTTTGTTTTTTATACATTTCGGCTTGTTTTGAAAATTGTTTTTAATGAGTTCTACGCACTAGCTCCTTTAGGATTTCTGTAATTTATTAACCTAAGTTCTTTATCTAACAGTATTTCAAGACACAATTTGCTTGTATTTCCGAAGACATGACTTTCTATTTTGGTGTATGGTAAGAGAGTTGATATTCACTCGTTTTCTGACTCGACATAACTAAACAACGTTCAATCCTCTACTTCACTACAGTGACCGCCACGAAACATGAACAGAGCACAGTTGTCAATTTGATCTGCTCCATGCACGAGGTTAGCCGCTGAGCAAGATTTTCAACGTATTGCAATGCATATTTATACAGTATTATTTAACGTATTTATACAGTTGTGCAAATAAGTAGTTTTATAATCTGTTACAACTCATAGTCATCGTTTTTTATTAGTAAACTATATTTTGTTTTAATAATTTAAACTTTTTTTTATATTTGAAGTATGAACTATGCTATATAAGTATAAAGTGCTAATTATTTATAGCTGCATTAGTAGTGTATACCTTTTAACTACTGGTAGGCCTACTGCTGTTTTTATTTTGCTTTAATTGTAATCATAATTTCTCCTGTCATAATAGGTCTACTCGAGTAAAATCAAGTAAAAAATTAATATTAGCTGTTAATTGAAGTTTTTTGCATTTGAAAATAAAATATTTTAGTTATATTTATTCAAATGTTGTTTTCGTTTTAAAATGTCTGATGATTTTTTTACAAGAAAAAGAGTAATCACGGTTGTATTTAAAAACAATTGTTCCTTAAATTATGCTCTTGGCAATTATTTTGCAAAATTTAATGAAATGTCTTTGGTTTTTCCTAGCGCCCTAAATAATGTAACTGCAGAAGATCGTTGTGCCAAGCAGGGAAACCTGTACGGTCCCTATTGGTTTCTTCAAGGCCAGGCTGTCTACTGGGTACTAGCCCCTCCCTCAAAAGACATGACTCGTGGCGGCCACTGTAGGTTGTCTTAACAGCCAGGTTATAAGTTACAGTATCCATCTTATGTATAGGCAGTAAAATGGCCACTGCAATGAAGGACTATTCTTTGCTATTTTATTTAAATGATTTATTTTGTTTACATTTGTAAATAATCTATGCAACACATAGTTTTGTACAGTTTAAAATTGTCAACCTATTAATGTAATGTAATTAAATTTCTTATCTTTTGGGTTATCACAGTTTTAACTACCGGTACGTTTTAAAATAATATCATTTGTTTCATTAAAATCACATAAATTTGTTTCAACGATATAACATAAATTATATTGCGTAATATACAACAAAACACTACTTGTCATTAAATATTTATGGAATATTTTTGAGAATAAAGTAGAAGATCTACGTTTAACTAATGTTTGGTCTCGAAATCCGGGAGGCTTTGTTTATAGAAAACTATTACAAATTAGCACCTACTATTTATAAGCCTATTTTATTGTGTAAGGTCATGTATATCAGTAAAATTTTAAAAGTGGAGGGTTTGTTATTTATTAGTAAGTGAATTCATAAATAATTTAAGGTAAATTTATAGCTAGAAGAAAAGGCACAATACACAAAAAAACCCAGTTGAAAACTGAATTAAACTTAAAATACTGATGGAGTAGTTATATTTATTATTTAACCGTGTTAAAAAAGACGGAAGGTAAGTGAAATAACTAAACATTACTTCCTATGCGTCTGTATCCTGAGATATTCTTGAAATTCAGCGGATCATGGAATATTTTAAACTGTGAGGAATTTAATATTATTTTTCTGCTCATTTGTATATTATCCATTTCAAACGGAATAACTTTAAACAGGGCGTAACCTGTCACAGGCGCCAAACTTCAAGTGCACCAAAGGCCGTCTTCAGCGACACCACTAGATTTTATTGAAATTGTGATGTTATATTGTAAGAATAGTAGTTGTGAATCGTACTAAAATGTGAAGTTTGCCGCCTTAAAAACATTTCCATGATCCACTGATCGTTAGTGCAGCTCCACAGGCGTCAAGCTATGTAATTCCTACAATATTGAACATTCAAAAATGATCTCATCAAACCATTTGCCTAAAGAGGTTTTTGTAAATCAGCTTTTTAGTCTTAGTGCTCTTAATATTATACTCATGGACTTCTAAATATTATATTTTTAAAACTACAAAGCATTTTGTATCGTAGTTGTAGGTTATTTCATTTTGTACATTATGTGTTTGTAATTATTAAGTAACCATTTAGAGGTTAGGTTTTTTCTATGAATTTTTCTTTCTGCGTTGATCTTAACATAGACTAAAATCATATGTTTTGTACTTAATCGTAATACTTGATGTACTATTTAGGTATTTTATCGTTTCATACTATATTATTATGTTCCTCTATTAACTAGTATATTTTCATTTAGCTCAATTATTCGTTAATTTTTCATTAATTTGAATGTGTTATTACCTAATAGGAAAACATATGATTCCTTTGTATAAGTTTTGTAATAAGTATAAAATGTATATAGAATTATAATAACATTAAAGTGTAAATTAAATTTTAGAATTGTTGTTTCTATTAGTTTCAATTCCTGTTTGAACGTACAGTGAAAGGTTTATGAATATTTAATTTTCAAATAGTCTACATGGATGGATTTATGTTCACAGATTTCCTGTTGCTATTAAAAAATAGAACCGTGTTAAATACTACACAATTTTCATAAGTTTTTCAGTCCCAATTATTAGCATTATTGCTAGTTTTCTCAAGTCCTTTCTATTCCATTCACATTCATTGTAATAGTAAGACCCCTTTACATGTTATAACGTACGCTGATATCAAGTGATGGTATATGCTAATAATCTAATGAGTTCATTTACTTAACAATGAGTAGGTTTTTTAGAAGTTCATGCTACTATAACATGTAAGTACATTTTTGTCAGTTAAAATGGCAGATATACGAGAGTAATTCCATTGAACAAATACTTTTTCCTAGTTTTGGATGCATAAGCGTAAAACTGAATATACGGCTAACCCTTAGCGCTCAGAAGGCGACTGTGTGCGGTCCTTTAGTGCGAATGACAGATCGGATAAATTGTGACATCGCCTCGCTAGAGTTGAGGCCACAAGTCCTTCATTGGCCCATAATATATATTAGAAGGATATTATCCTTTCTGTGGGACACCCAAGGAATGTTGTTGAAATCTGGTCGGAGTTGGTACTCATTCTGCAACGATGCTCCTGGGTTTATCTGCTTCTCCAAGTTGAAAGCTTCTATTGATGGCCAGAAACAATCATAGACGGATTGTAGATATTTTCACTGGTTACTGCCCACCAAATAACACTTAACTAAAATAAGGCTGGTTTCAGAGGATCCCTGTTGATTCTGATCCCTTCAGATTGAATCGGCTCAAAACACCTGCTGTGCTGGCATTATCCTTGATTATCCTTGGGGATAATAAGCTGTAAACTCGTATAATCCTTTATTTTGGCATTCTAAAAGTTGTCTTTTGTACCGGAATATCAAGCGCACAAGAAACATTTCCCTAAAAAATCTATCGAATTTCTAGCAGTATTAGCCATCCTGAACGCACACTAGGTCCCAAATTAATCTCTTGAAGTTGTGGTTCAAGAAATTTGACGCCCAGTACGGTTAGAAAGGTCCAGGGCGGATGCATACTTGCGAGCAGAACTCTTAGGGGACTGCAAAATCGATCTTCTTACATGGTCAATGTTTTCTGAAGTTTGGATGGTCCTCTGAGCCCCAACTCGTTTTTGCACAGCACTACTGCACACACGGAAGTTCACCACCCATAACAAAATGGATTTTCCGTCAGGAACCATATTTCAAGGGGGGATTTCAATAACGAGTATGCAGCGCACGTTTCATTGCATATAGACTTGTTTTGAGGAAAATACGCCTCGACGTCAAAAGCGCATTGCTTGTTTAACAAGCCGTGTCTACAACTAATGGCGGCACCAACGGAAACTTCCAAGGCTACA
The DNA here is from genome assembly GCA_018207615.1 of Philaenus spumarius. NCBI lineage: Eukaryota > Metazoa > Arthropoda > Insecta > Hemiptera > Aphrophoridae > Philaenus > Philaenus spumarius. The sequence continues at coordinate 330,170 of JAGFPH010000850.1, forward strand.
ACGTTTAAACTAAAATATATCTTCAAAGTTTCATGTTCTATTTGTGCAATGTCAATCTGATACGTCGCCTGAAGTGCACAGTTACATACAAAGATTTTTGTATCTTTTTCATAAACTTGGGGATGGCTACTGACATTAAGCTTAAGGATTATAATATATTGTACAAGAATAAAGAAAGAAGGACTCATCATATTAAATGTTATCAATAATATCAAGTGGTGCAGCAGTTTGTAACACTTACAGCCATGTAACAGAGATGTTGTATGATAATAAATTAATAATTTCCCATAATGACTAAAAGCATAGAGGCTTGGTCTGATTAAAATGAAAGACGCAATATATAATGATAAACATTTATAATTTTTATATACATGTATAAATTCTTTTGTGACGCAAAATAGTTAAAGTAAAATCATTTAAATAAATAAAGTAAAGAATAAGCAGACTATTAATAAATAAAGTAAAAAAGCAGACTTAAAATGTATCAATCAGTAAAGGTATATAAAGTATATAAACTATATAAAGGTTATTGACATTAAAAACAGTGGTGCGGTTGGAGTGAATAAGTGAAGAGACAGGTGAATGATTGCGTAACAAACATTTAAGTAAATTTCCATCGACAGAATTAAAAACAGTTAAGTCAAACAAAAGAAACCATATATATAAAGTACATCATAATAATCGGCATATGTGTCGGAACGCAGGACAAACATAAACTTGTTTATAACAAGCATAGAAGTTATTCTGATACGGAAGGCCGTGTACGGCTTCCTATACCACATGAGAGACCAGTTAATATGGCGTACTGAAGGCACGTTAAATAAAGTGCAACAAATAAGTTTTCTCACAAAAATGTAGTTTTTTCGATAGTAGAGTGATGAAAGGTGTATAAATTTGAAATAGGAGTGTTCCTGCGTTGAGGTGAGCTTCGGCAGTGAAATTGACAGTGTTTCTTCGACGAGAAATGAATTTAAAATTTTCGACCATGTGACTATTTTAACTACGCATTGTGAACTAAGTGTATTAAAGAGAAAGTGCAATCAGAGTGAAAATATTAAGATAAACAATTCCGTAAGTAGTAATGGCCATAGGGTATAAGTTTTTTCAGTCTGCAAATTTAAAATTTTAATCATTTTAAGAAATAGCTTCATTTTGGTTCTATTGCGTCATACATTGTAAGATAGGCTTAGTAACATTTTGTACAAATTTTTGTCAAATTGATTTGTTTGCTTTGTGATGTTGATGTATTTAATTGTAAATAATTATTTCTTGATAATGTCTGAGTAAAAGATTAGTTGTTCCGCCACGATGTCTTAGATTCCTTTATTTAGCCACGCGCATCCATCAGCCTGTACTTTACAGCCAAAGACTCAACCCTGAGAAAGTAAAATTAATATAATAAATCATTAAAAGTAATTATAAATAGATAGATGCCAATAGAGCATACAGAAAAGTTATATGTGGATTATTAATTTTTTTTATAAGAGTTGAACGAAGGTGATGTTAAGGTCTTCATGAATACGTTTTTTAAGGTGTAAGGTGATTTAAGATGAAGTTATATGTTAAGGTGTAAGGTGGAGTTCTACGGTGGATTGAAGGTGAGATACATGATGTATAATTTTTGTTTTGAGGTTAAAGAGTAAGGAGTGTTATTGATGATACTTGAGTTATAAATGAGCGACGATTTCTTTTTAAATGATAAATAAATAAATGAAGTAAAGGAGAGGTGAATAATAATCCACATATAGCATTTTATTTAATTTGAACACATTTTTTTTATTTTTTGCAACTTTTCCGAACCCATTCATTTTTTTTTTAACAGTTTATATTTTCATATTTTTTATTTTTGTAACCTTCCGTTACAAGTTCCACAGTGCCTATATTCGAGCCACCATTAGTTGTTTCAAAACTGTATACAAAAAGTAGCAATAATAAATATGAATACAGTAGAGTGTTGATAATCCGAACGTCAATAATCCGAAACGTCAAAAATCCGAACGCGTTCTGAGACAGCCCCTGCAAATTCCAATTATTGCGTCATTAAAAATTTCACAAAAATCTTCATCGCGATTTGACATTATTATCTCTTTTTAAACACTTCTTAATACCTGCTCTCACACGCCTTCACTGCAGACTGGCTGTCAGTATTTTCACTGTCACGCTAATAAGCTGCTTTAGCGCTAACAATAAACATACAGAAAGTTTATTCATTTCTCTTTGTGTAATCATTATAACAGTGTGTCGTACATACAGTAGTGTACTGTAGGCCTACAGTATTTTTTTAATTTTTAGTTTGTGTTAACTAAAATGTACAAGTGATCTTTTATTTATGTACTGTACTGTAATTGAGAGTTACTGTACAAGTGTAATCATGTTGACCCTACTGTTTACGTGCAGGTTTTTCTAAATCATATTATGTAAGTAGTCTTACATACTGTATTGTAATTACATTACTGCTTGTACTGTTTAACCACTTTAATCGATTAAAGGGCATATATTTTAGCCTAAATGGCATTTTTTTGGTTGTTTTAAAAAATCCGAACAAATTGATAATCCGAACCCCCCTCGGTCCCAATTAGTTTGGATTTTCGACGCTCTACTGTATTTCAAAATAAGAGGACTATGGAACTTAATTCATATGTAGAATATCAGACACTATGACATAGGTCATACTATTTTTTTATATGCACTTTTTCGGTACCAAGTCACAATTAAATAATACAATGAATTACCTTATAAGGTTCGTCTTGTGACTTCAAATTGTTTGTGATCTAATTACGTTTATGACATGTTTCGAAGTCTTCACAACTTCATCATCAGATACCTCTTGCTTTTTTTCATTCACTCGAGGAACTCGTCACACATTAAAATCGTTCAAAAACATACAAATTACACAAATACAAAAACATTAAACAGTCTAATGGAGTGCACACCGGTGCTGGGCAAGACTGTTTAATGTTTTTGTGTAAGTGTTATGTGTTTCAACAATTTTAATGTGTGACGAGTTCCTCGAGTAAATGAAAAAAAGCAAAGGTATCTGATGATGAAGTTGTGAAGACTTTGAAACATGGCAAAAGCGTAATTAGATCAAAAACAATTTGAAGTCACAAGATGGACCTTATATGATAATTCATTGTATTATACTATTTTTATTCTAAATAAATTGAAATTAAAGGTAAATTATATATGCACTAGCCTATTTTTGTTTTTAAATTTCTTCTTAACAGTCAGTATTTCTGCTAATTTTGGCACGCAGTCGAAAAACTAAATATAAATCTAATTAATTGCAACAGGATGGTTCAAGTGACTTGGGAACTAAACAAATCTTAGAAGAAGTAAAGTACAATTTTTGGTCACATTTCCAATTGAAAACTGGCCAACTGTCAGGAATCCTGAACGTTTACGGTTCTATTTGAAAACAAGGTCAAAACGGTTTGTTAAGTTCCTCGCTTAATGAGCTTGTGTTAGTCCTTCCCTTGTGCTGGGTTATTTTGAGAGTATTTCAACAAACATTTTACTTTTGTACTACCAGGCCTATTTAAACCAAAACAACCAGGGTGTTTATGAAACTGTAAATCATTGTAGTAAACAACATTGATAGTTTAGATAGACTTCAAAGAAAGAATAATGTCAAAATTATAGTTTTGAAATTCTGTAATAAATATTTTCTCTAAACGAAAGAGTGAAAATAGTTTTTCAGTACTGCCTAATTTGTACTTTTTATTATTCACTAACAAGTTTTGTTACGTTTGGAAATGTCTCGCCATTTGGGATTTTACTTACAATATAATTAAAATATGTATCTCCCATACTACATTTATGTTTTAATTCAATTCTACCTCACAGACCAGTGATTTTATATATTCTTCATGCAACTATGTCAACTAATCAGACTTACTTTTTGTAAGAACCAATTGTCCTATTGCAATTTCGGCCGTTCAGCCATCTTCAGGGTAATAGAAACTCCATAAAAATGTAAACATATAACAAGTAAACATACGACAGTAATTATTAAACAAAAAACACTAAAGTTATTAATAGGAATTTAGGCGTGTTCTGAGGACCTGTGGTCTGATATTCTGATTTAAATATGTCCTTCTTATCTTCAGCCATTTAATTAACGTATCGTATAACATGTTTGACCGGAAAGCAATTTGGTAATTTAATAGATGCGAAGAATCATATTTCATAGCCTTGTGTATTTCATATTCTTCGATTGCATTCATGTAGCATCCCTTTTTGCACTTATCTATTACTTCCATGTCACAGTCGTAATTGGAATAAGTATGACAGTTGTTTATTAGGTGTTGAGCATAACTGGAAGAATTGGTTTTTAGTTGGAAGGTGCTCTTTATAGCTTATGTGGAATGAACGTATTGCCAGTTTCTTCTTTCCCATGGGGAAATTCGCTAATTACTCAAATGAAATAGAAACAGTGACCATACAAAATACCAGAGGCTTATTGCGATCAAATTGTCTACCATACACCATTACTTTTAATAAATTCTATCCATATTAACGGTAATGCTATACAAAAATTTATAAATATAGCCTGCACACATTTTTCATTATGTTCTGTACACTATAGTGTACCCTTCCTATCACGTTCACCGTCGACTATAAAATAAACAGAGACACGATAATGAATGTGTTTTACAGAATAAAGGGTTTATTGGCTTATAACATACAAATTAGGTTACTGTAGTTACATTAGTTTTTTTTTTTTTAATCTCGGGGTTAATGTTTTGGTTACCGGCTAGCTTAAACTGTTATAACAAAATACAATTGATTCTTCAAAAAAGTCATTAACAATTCATAATGTTCGATTCTTAAATACTAAAACAATATTAACATTAAAATTGATGATTATTTATAAACTTAGGCCTAATGAAAGTGAATGATTATTATGGGATGATTAAAGGTTGAATTGATGGATGATTACAATTTGGACTTAAACTAAAAGGTTATATTAAATTTAAAAGCTTTTCTTTGGTTGAATTTATATCTTAAGATTGAGGAGGTGGATGGATATTTGGTCAGTTGACTATTTGGAGATTTTCAATGTGAAATGGTGCTTGAAGGTAATACATGTGAAGCGATGCCAGAATTATTCAAAGTTGCACTCACCAAGTTGAATGAAGGTTCATAATAATAACGAAATGTAAAATATCAATAATTACCAGTGTGTTGATTCAATTATTATAATACATTACTGGATATTGTGTACTTGCAGGTTGATGGTAATGAAATGGTTTATTCTCAATTCAGAACAGTAAACTTGACTCTGCTTCCCACCTAACCATTTATTTTCTCTTTTCCCTTGCCCCTTTCTTCTTCCTCTCTCCTCAACCAATGCTTCCTCTTCTCTTTTCCATTTGGATTGGCCTAAATCTTAAGCCTATATGATTTTACAATTATTATGAATGATTTTATATTAAGGTATGGAATGGGATATGAAGTTAATGGGGTATGTGTATTTATATTGGTGCTATCAGGGATTGGTGGTTTATGAAATGATCCCTGAAATGATGTGACTACTGTTTACTTTGTATATTCGAATTTTGTATCATTACAACACATGTCAAACATTGAACGCATTAGCCTACATAACTACATTTTACAATTTGGTAATTTTGTCATCTTAGTGTTAATAACCTTGAACAAAATAACAAAGTTTAAAAACACACTTATACAGGATTAATAATTACTTCATAAAGGCTACATTTGTTGCACAGGAAATTAAGTCACAACCTTGATCAGTTGTCTAATTATTAAAAGCATATATTGAGACTTCACTAATAATAAATCAGCTGTTAGTTTTAAATACAAAATGACTGCAAAACTCACCACAACAGCTGTTACGTTTTGTTTTAACAAATTTAAAAATTTTACGGAATATGGGACAGTTTAAGCTTCAAATTGATATATATGTTATGAGTTTATGTTAAATGGTTCTCTCAATCTAAGACATAGTTCCTCCAAAAAAGTTCTGCCATTTAAATAACAAGGCGTATTTTTTAAATACGGTATCAGTTATTTTTTAAATACTATACAATGATATTTTGGATAAAATGGCATCTTATACATTATTGCACCTACTATACAGGCAAGTTTTTTAATTTTTTAAATTTAAAACAGCCACAGAATTCTACTTTGGTGCTTTGTAAATTATGATGAGTAAGAAAATAAAGCTACCGGTACTCAATCAATATTTTTATTAAATCAATTTAAATATCAAAATATAAATGAAGGCTACATGAAGATACAAAAGTACAATTTTAAATTGCAAGACAAATCCTTATCGTTAAATGTGGCTCAACTAAGGAGATATGTTGAAGGTACATTAAGATTAAATCTGCTACGCTTAAAATTCATCGATAGATTTTGTAATTGTCGCTGTTCTTCGAAAAACATCCTTAGGCAGCTTGTTTGGAGGTAAAGTGGTTCCTGGCAGAGAAGAGAATTTATCATACCATATAGTTCTGGGCGTGTCCATGTAGAGAGGGTACTTTTTATGCATCTTAAACAAATAAAACACTTTCATTATATTACACTAATGTAAAAATGTGTTTATAGTAATTATGAAATAAAATATTTTTTATTACAATTTAAAATTATTTTAATGGTATAGGCATTGACAGGGGCTGTTTTAGGGAGAACATTTGGGTAACAATTTCAATGTTAAATAACCTAAACATACTTTCACTATTAAACATATTTTTGTGCTGTTTTCGTCAAAAAATGAAAGCTGTATTTTTTTCTTAAAGTAAAATAGATTGTGGTTGTTGATTGCTAAGGTTTTTTGCAATATCTCTTTTTGCAACTGAGTAAAAAATTAATGAAGTTTACTATTTTTTTGCTATTTATATCATACGTTTATGAAAACAATAAAACGGTTTTTGAAAATTTATTCAGCAATCAACATTCGCATATGACAGTACTTCAAAATGAAACCAATTTTTTAAATTTATTCCACGAATTAACGGAAAAAAATGACTTATTCTGTAGCATTGCTCTTATGGGAATCAGATTCAATATCGCGGACAGGGTTCATATATACAGTATACAAGATGATTGTTTAATATGGAAACTGCTTTATATTGCTTAACTGAAACGTACTTGGTGGAAGAAACTTATGGAGATCTACATAGTTTTAAAAATCCAACATTTTGGTGGTTCTGGAATTTTTGTTGAATTGTGGTTAGTAAATAATGAACATAGCCATTTATTTTGTTTTTGCATTTGTTTATTTATTATTATTACTTTCTTATTATTATCATGTCTTACCAACGTTTAAACTTGGTTATTAGATATTTTATGAATGAAAAATGCAATAAAATGGTTTTTTGCAGTGTGTTCTACCATTGTTATTGCTAACGCAATTTTCTCAAAATTGCTACTTTGTAATGCTTATAACTCGAAAATGAAGGCATCTATTGAAAACCGGTTTACGCTGTTTTTTTCTTGAAATTTCATATTGAAATGACGTGTCACATGACCGCAATCCCATTTAAAAACATAAAATTTAATCCAATATGGTGGACAAAAATTCCAGAACCACCAAAATGTTGGGTTTTTAAAACCATGCAGATCTTCCGCCAAGTACGTCTCAGTTACACAATATAATGCTATTATATTTAAAAATCTCCTTGTATATAAATTACATGCTTTACTGTTTTTGCAAATACTTATTTACAATAAGATTTCAACTAATTGGCTAATAGTTAGGTAAAGTGAAATACAACCATGAGAATTCCAGCATTTTTAAGGAAATTGTTACAAAAAAAAAAGGTAACAAAGAAACACAACATCAAGGAAGTTAATCAATTTAGTGAACTATAGATATCTTCCTTTTTTGGTTGCAAACTCATCAATAACTTCTTCAGGATTTAAGAAATTAAATACTTAATAAAATAAAATAACATAAACTTAAAACTTATTTTATTTTATTAAGTACTAGCTGACCCGGCAATGTTTCGCTATTGCTTAATTTGAAACTTTGAAAGCCTGTAATTCGTATCCCTGAGGGCCGATGTAAATTATAATGGGATTCTGCTCATTGCTTGATTTACCTAACCTAAAATTATATTCAGTTTTTGATCCAAATCAGTTGTTGATCAAAATCAGCTGTTGATCAAAATCAGCTGTTTTAAGCTTTTCATACCAACAGCTGTTTCTGATAAAATCAAAAGAAATATTTCTTCTTCTTCCTTAAGATTGACCTTCCATAAGATTAACATTGAAACTTTGAGGGCCATTGGGCGTAGCCCTAATGTCCTAGGACTTTGGTAAATGGCCTAAAACCTTCCCAGGGTTAACCTGTGTTACTATGCAAAATTTCAAAGCAATCGGATGGACGGTTTGGTAACGCATAAAGGACAAACATACAGACAAACGTGCATACATTGAATTTTATATATATAGAAGATTTAATTTCTTTTGTTTTTTATTTATTTCATTAGGCTTATTAGTTTTTTATTTTATTATTATTATTTTAATTTCTGTTTGACTGTTTTTAGTTTTAGTAGACCAGTTTGTTATTTTTTGTATTTAATAGTTTTATAATTTATTGTTAAATTGGTTTTTATTGTTAATAATAGATACATATTAGTATATTTAATGTGGCTCCTCCCATTCCCTCACCCCCACCAGGTCGGTCTTGGATTAACCGGTATGAGGAGGAGTGGGGGGAGGGCGTGTACAGTATATATAGGTTGTAATATTTTATGTATACTTTAGTAGTGTTAAAACCCTCTGAGGATGATGACCATGTCATCGAAATGTACATAAGGGTAAGGTATTAAACTTAACTTACAATTTAGTTGTTTAGTTATAGTTTTTGCTCCTTGTTTTGTGGTTCGAGTTTTTATTTAAATCAGTGTGATTTTGTCGCCACAGTGCTCTTTTATTTGTTTATACCAATTCATTATTATCTTCGAATCTTCTTTACATTTCATCCAAAATGTTGTCCATAATGATGTAAAAGTTGGTTTCATTTTGTTTGTTTTTTTAGTTTTTGTTGCCTTACTCATTTCTTCATTTTCAGAGGAAACACATTACTTACTGGTATTAGGTTATTTTGGTTATAGAATATCAGAACGCTGTTATTTATCAACAGAAAATACATTTTAAATTCATTTCATAAGATTTGGGGTTGGCCCTTGCCCCCACGTAGAACCATCACTGGATGTTTTATTGTCACTTAGTAAATCAACAATTGTTAATAAATGTAGGCTGATCACTGGGAAAATACAACTTTTATACGTAGGCAGCAATGCATAAATCAAACCACTGTCAATTGCTCAACACAAAGTAGACGATACAAAAACTCCTTTTGCTGCCAATTTATTTAAGTTATTTTTGTAATTTAAATTTTCATGTTGGTTAATGACTTTGATGTACGATAAGTCAAATTTAAACTTGATCTGGACGTATTAGAAAGAAACTCTATAAGTATTAAAATAAACACAGTTTGTCACAAAAAAACATTTAATATTCAAAAGCGTTTTGATGACCAAGTCATCATCATCAATAACTACGGTTGCAGTTACAAATTTATAACTAACTTAATAATATTGTTTTTATTTATTTAATCTATCAGTCATATTACAGCTTACTATTACAGGAATTTCCCCAATCTAGATGGAGAGTCACAATGTTCAAATTTAGTCTAAAATAGTTATGTACAACACACATTCAAACAAATACATCAAATTAACAACTAAATATGTTTAGCTTATAATAATTTTAAAACTCAAAAGAAAGTTTTAAATAAATAAATAAAATTTTGTCACATCATAACCTTTTGCATAAATTCGTTTAAAGAATAGAAAGAATTTTTATGTAGAAGAGAGAAAGAAGGGCCTTCCTAAAAAATGTTGGACAGGCTAATGTCCTAACATGATCTGGTACAATCTAATGCCACTATAATAAGGAGAAGCTTCCAACATGGTTGTTCTATGAGGAGGATAGTGAAGTAATTCTTTGCCTCGTGTAGGGTACCTACATTTGTATAATTTGTTTTAACGAAATATAGCATGCCGAGTAAATGTATACATGGCAAAGGTAATATTTTATGTTTTACCAATTAGAAGATTGGTTTAAACGATTTGTAATAATTCAATTTCAAAATAGACCTAATAATTTTTTTCTGTGTACTAAAAACCTGCTTACCAAACGCTGAATTTCCCCAAAAAAATAATGCTGTATGTTAATTGTGAATCTATGTAGGCATAATAGTACTAAGTCACTCTTTTAATAGTTAAAATCACATAAAATGTTTTATTTAAATTTATGAATCAGATCCATAGAATGCTGCCGCCATGTTAGTGTTTTCCACTTTAATTCCAAGAAATTTAACAATGCTTGTGGGGTTTTTAATGCTATGAAAATAACTTTCATCATTTAAGACATTGTTACCTATACGGGATTGTTATACAATCTTAACTATGCTGTATGCGCTGAGATAATTCTGAGGGTCAAATTATATATCAAAATAAAGAAAACACTTCCTACAGACATACGAGGTCTGTCTAAAATGTTCGGAGAATGGTATGATAAAAACAGAATGTACATTAGAAATACCTTTATTGGCCTTCAAAATACTCTCCACCAGACACAACGCACATATGACAACGTTCGTATAGCGCCTCAAAACAGTTGGAGAGTCTTCATGTAGAATCGTTTTGCCATCACTTGGTTCTGACTCTCTTCGACGTCCGCAAACCGTGATCCCTCTAAGGCCTTCTTAAGACGGAACAAAAAAAATCAGCAGGGGCCAGATCTGGAGAGTATGGTGGGCGTTGCAAAACTGTCACGCCACGCTGAGTAAAAAATTGGCGTACAATGATGTTAGTATGCGATGGTGAATTGTTGTGCAGTAACATCCATTTTCCGGTCAGGAACATTTGTGGCCTAACATGCTGGATGCGCTGCAACAAACAAGTACAATCCGGCATTCACCGTTTTGGCTAGCAGGAACGTATTCCTTATTGATGATTCCTTCTTTGACAAATAATGTGATGAACATGGTCTTCAATTTCGATTTTTCTACGCGGCCTTTTGTTTGTCGCGGCGAAGAAGGTGACCGCCATTTCATTGATTGTATTTTATTTCGGGGTCGTACTGGTAACATCAAATCTCGTCTTCTATGACAATGGAACCCCAGTCGGATCCCGGTCACACATATCGATGAAATTGTCACTGGCCTCAAAACGTCTTGCTTTTTGATCATCTGTTAGGATGAATCTTGAGTTTGCCCAATTCTTCATGGACGATGACCTCCACTGTATCTTTGTTAATACCCACTTCTTCTGCTATTAATCGCAGAGTCAATCGCTGATCTTTTGTTAGCATCGCTCGCACACATTCAGTGTTTTCCGGCGTCCTGCTTGTGGATGGTCGTCCCGAACGAGGTTCGTCCTCCACCGATTCTTTGCCAGCGCAAAAGCGTGCAAACCAATTGTACACATATTTCCTACTCAAAGCATCCTGCCCGTAGGCGTCAACATCTCATGGGTTTCTGTCGCCGTTTTACCCAATTTGAAGAAGAATTGTTGTGTATGGTTTTTTGACGCACTCTTCTCGGAATACTCTGATTCAATGACTAAAAGTACACTGCAATAGAAGCCTCATGCAATTCCCGACAGGCAGGTCCAGACATGTTCATGTATGCATACGCATATAAATTCGCTGTTTCAAGCGTTGAATACCGATATATTAGGCCATTCACTGAACTTTTTAGACAGACCTCGTACGTCCAGAAATCCTACTTTCACCAGCTACCTGCCATATTTTATGAAATAATTCATATCTCCAGACCGGCTAACCGATTGAGTTGAAATTTTGCACGTTACTCAACAATATAAAGACCTAGTTTGAAACAAATCAACTTTTTCCAATATACCTTAAGGGCTATCTTTCTTTTCTTATGACTACCTTAAGAAGCTAAGTGACTGTAAAAAAAATGTATTGCAAAGTGCACCTAACAATTTGTTGCAAGACAAACTTCTACAACTTACCTCTGAATCACACTTAATAGGGCTGCTGTCAAATCCTTCGTATTTAAAACTATCTTTGTATTCGCTGTCATCTTTAGTTATTTCGGTTTCGTCGGCTGTCAGTTCTTTGAACATCTCTTCGGACATTTCTTGCCAAAAAAATCGCCTGAGTAATTTCCTACGTATACCTATTTTCCAAGGACAAATAATTCAACACGATTTAGTAGCAACACTATCAAATATAGAACTAGTGGCTTTAATGCCAGATTTAGGCCAGCAAGAAATAGTCTGACAGCATCAATTCACTTTCAAATTTAATTTTTTCCCCCACTGAAATCAGCAAAGTGGTGCAACACACAAAAATGATAGACAGTTTTGAAACAACCGATGGTGGCTCGAATATATATGCACTGGGGAACTGCTGCACCGCTTGATATTATTGGTAACATTTAATATAAGAGTACTTTTTTCTTTAATTCTTTCTTTATACTTGTAGCTATTCCCAGTTTATGAAAAAGATTTTAAAATCTATGTATGGAACTGTGCCAGCGGCATGGTGTTTGACGGATGTGCTTGTGCGCACATAGGAAGCTGCATACGACAGAGAGTACTGGATCTCCTGCAGTGCCGACTCTGCTGTGCTTGTGGAAGGTAGTTTTTCTTTATTCTGCATGTGGAAATGAGGCTATGATTTTAGAAGGAGCCCATTTATCTACTAGACATTTATCAGACAGTTTGGCTTTGTTCTTTTAGGATTTTATCAAAATTTTCTATTCATACATGTTTGTTTCCTTTTACACAATTTTAAAACAAAGGCTCAAAATGTGTAAAAGGGTGCAGGACCCTGTAATTTTAGCTACGAGCTGCGAATGAGTTGCAAGGCAGTGTCTAAGAGAATTAAAGGCATTGGATAGTGTATTAAACAAGTTGAGATTGTTACGTACACTTGGTTTTGAGGAGCTGAGGTCAACTTTCTTGGAGCGGGGCGTAAGTCAAACGGTCTATTTAGGGTGTGCACCTCTGACCTGCCTGAATCCAATTTATTCTAAATTGTAAATTACTACACATTATTTCTGTTTATTGTCCTGTATGAAATGTCATAAGGTAACACAGCTTCATGAGTTTCAGATGATGGTTATTTTTTATTTTAGTTGAATTTGTTTTAGAACTTCTGTTTTATAGGTTGTGATAGCAGTTATGTCTGTTCACAGTGACATTGTGATTAAAAGTGGTCATAAAAAAATGACACAATACCACCTATCTTCAGAGCTTTTATCAGAAAAACTACCGAACTACTAAGGATCTATAAAGACAATACTGTTTAGCTACAATTATTTACAGGCTAATACCACCTACGTACAACACTCAATAAAGAACCAGCTAACTAACGTCGTAAATTTATTAACTTAGATTTCCTTTCTTTGATAGTAAAAAAGTATCCAAAACATTTTCTTTAAAATATTGGTATATTAAATACACATTATATGTAGGCCTACTTGAAAATAAAATACTTATCCCTCCCGTAGAGTTACTGAAATGTTAGTTAAGCGGTATTATTAGCTAAGCGATGATATGTAATAAATATACTTACATGTTTCTGAAAAGTTACCAACCTTCTTTAGTTTCTCTTCTAACGGACATCGGCACAAATTGCTCTTCCGTAGTCGTATGTTGTGGACATTCACAATCGCCTGCATTGACCAACCAAGGTCGACTATCGTTGCCATATTTAGGCTGCCAACCATCTCCTTTGCTCCTCTTTATCATTTTGAAATAAATTTGGTTTGAGGTAAAGCCTTCTTTTTTGCTTGTAATTTTAACAATGCATCAACTGGAATAGAAATGTAATTTTAAAAAGAAATTATTGATTATTCGTTGGCTTGTTACAGTAAGTTTATGTTGTAAGTAATAATGTATAGAACAATTAAATCTGATACAAATAATCAATTTTTCTTGTTTCACAAAACCCCAAATTAAATGTTTGCAATGTAGGCTATTTGCAGTAGAACTGGAATTTCCAACTATTTCTTTAAGTTTAATGCCTAGTCCTGTTTTTGAATTTCAGTATTTTGTTTAGATTAATTTATTTTTATTACAAGCAAAATAGATAATTCTAGACAGATTGTGAGACTCTACACAAGCTTTTTGTTATTATGTTAGTTAGGCCTGTTGAATATTAAAATACAATTTGTATGGTCTCATAAATATATACAAGTATCTGTTGTTCGACCAATTTTGTTTGTAAAGTACCGGTAACGAAATTCAACTTGATTATGAAATAATTAATTGGAATTTATTTGTATGCAAATTCTTAATTGTACCTTGATGCTATGAGGTAAAAACTGAAAGGGCAAAGAGGAAGTTTGATGGAATTACAGTACAGTAATGATAAATATTTAGTAAACATATGAAATTCTTCACAAGTAAATAATTCATTTTGAAAGAAATTAAAACAACGCTAAGTATTTGTATAATTTTCTTAAAATATTTTCCCATGCAGGGAAGGCAAATTGATGTTAGCTCATACAGCCATGAATGTGATCAAAATGGTTTCATTTTATTGTTTGAAGTGTTTTGTATGAAAAAATCATGTGTGTATGAAAAATATAAACCATGATCTACAAAAATACATTTTTATATTCATTGCCATTGTTACTAACTGAATATAATATCAGATAAAACAGCTGATTCGAATAACCAGCTTAGCAACATAATTTTAGGTTAGGCCTAGTTTATTTTACCTGGCTTTACTGCAACATACACACATGATTTTATGTGCACACATCTATGGCACAGTACCTTTCAAATCAGATATGTTTCATTCTTCTCCTTTTATAATAAATACTAAAAAAGTACCAATTCAATTTTCGATATTCACATATTAATATATTGATTTTCATGCAAGTAAATAACATTATGTTTTGATGTTTCCCTTAAATTATTCAATATGTCTACCTCAACTTTAGTATGAACTTGCTATTGTTATAACTTTAAACAACTTTTCTCCACTCTAAGGCCGGTCGCACACTTATCCAGCAAAACTGCTTTAAGCAAAAACGTTTTTGTTTAAACTTGCTCGAACATTTATTTCCTATGTGTAAGATAGGAATACCGCACACTTATCTAGCGTGAATACAAAACGCTGTACAGCACGTTTGAGCACGATGGAGCAAAACGAAAAAACACTGTACAGCACGTTTAAACACATTCAAGCGTGATCGAGCAAGAAGCAAAAACGCTTTGAAGCGTAATCCAGCACGTTTAAGCAGAACTGGCAGTGCTCGTCTCACAAACAACGACCATTGCTGGAAGGCGAAACATTTGGTGTTACGCATGCGCGTATCATTTGTATCAACAATATTCAATCTAAATTTATCAATCAGTAGTAAGCCCCTGTGAAAAATCACAGCTAATTAATTAGGTACACATAAGAAATACATAATTTAAAAAAAATTACTATTTAAAAACAACATTAACTATGCTGACGGGTATTTTTAACTCGGTAAATGTATACAATAATATGGATTATAAAACTGTAGGCCTATTTGTAAAACATTTTTATTTACATACGTTATTATATATTTAAAGAAAGATAAAAATTCTATCTTTTAATGGCTTTTTATTTCATATTGATAGATCAAATGATTTAGAAGTTATTAATATTACAAGACTTATATTTATTACCGGTACAGTTGTAAACATAACCCCAAAGGTATAATTTCAGTTCTGAATTGTTTTCAGTAAAAACAAAAACAAAATTGCTTCAAGCTAAAACGTTTTTGCTTAAAGCAGTTTTGCTGGATATGTAAACACTCGGCCTAAAAAAAATGTTTCTACGTTAAGCAGAATGTTTTCGCTTAGAACAAAAACGTTTTTGCTTGAAGCAGCTTTGCTGGATAAGTGTGCGGCCGGCCTAAGAACTTACCTCAGTATAAAGTCATTGAAACAGATTTTTTTTAACTAAATTTGACTTGGATGCTATTGTTAGTCAGGACATTAGTTGGTATGGTAACTAAACATGTGGTTGCTATGGTTACCCTTCACCTTCCCCCCCCCTCTCAAATGTTATGGCTGATTTAAGCTAGCCATTCATTAAATACATGGGTATAGTATCTTTACTTAATCATACCTCTTTGTATTAACATATGTTTGTGTATTTAAGGTATTGTTGTAGACAGAAGTTGTTAGATGATCAATCCAGTTTGTACAATATAAAAAAAGAAACTAATTACTATGTTCAATATTATTGTTGGTTGTTTAATTCTATGCAATAACTAGTATTATATCAATTATATAATAGAATACTTATTAAAGGCCACAACAATGGGTCGGTTTGAATGATCATCATAGATGAAATATCCCAAGTGATTAGGTTAAAAGCACCTTCTAACAATAAATCATTAAAAGGGTTGTATCATATTGTGTTTTATTTATGCGAGTGTTTTGGCTCTTTTTTACTTTCTCACTATACTATAGTATAGAGAAAGTATAGTGACCGCAAAAAAAATCGATGTTGAGATTTTTGTGGAAATATCCGTTTTGGGACCCTCTGAGACCAAAAAAGTGGTTTTTACAAAATGTCTGTCTGTATGTATGTATGTCTGTATGTATACAAAGCTAGAGTGAAAACTATTAGATCGATTTCAAACAAATTTGCACCAGACATGTCAAGTAGGCCTGTATAGATGCACGAAAAACACTTTTGAAAAAATTTGAAAAACAACCCCCATTTTGGTCAAAAAACCCCCAAAAAATCTGTTATTATTTTTTTATAAAAAAACTGCTCTAACGATTTTGATAAAATTTGGCTTATTCGTAAGATGTGAGGCCAGCATTGTACAGAAAAAAACTAAAATTCCTAAAACCAATATAAATAATGGTGAACTAAAGGCCATGTCTAAATTAAAACGTGACGAATCTGTGAAAATTCTACCCGCGGATAAAGGTAACTCCACTGTAGTTCTGGATGCGGACATCTATGAAAATAAAATTATTGAAACCTTAAACGCAGGTAAATACACCTTACTTATTAAAGACCCCACATCTAGTTTCGAAAATAAAGTTGCTAGCACACTCAGAAAGTTCAAATCTTATTTCAGCGATAAACTTTGTTCTTCACTAACACCACATTACTCTAAACTCCCCCATATGTATGGCCTACCTAAAATACATAAACCTAACGTCCCTCTTATGCCTATTGTCAGTTCCCGTGTTCCCCATGCAGGAATTGATCTAAATACCTTCTGCGCATAATTAAACCACTAGCAGGAAACAATGACTCTTTTGTGAAAAACTCTAAACATTTCGTGGAATTTTGCAAAAATATTAAACTAAATGAGGAAGATATAGGTTAGTTAGTTTTGATGTTGAAAGTCTATTCACTAATGTACCCGTACAAGAAACTCTTAATATAATTGAAAGTAGACTTTTAAAAGACAACAACATAAAACAAAGAACTAACCTGCCAGTTGTTGCCATCATGGAACTCCTTAAATTATGTACGGAGTGCAATTACTTTCAAGTTAATATTATAGATTCTTCCGAATTTAAACCGAAAATATGGCTCAGATATGTAGACAATACATTTGTTGTATGGCCTCATGGTTGTAACAAATTAGAAAACTTTTTTGCTTCCATTAACAAAGCTTCTGATTCCATATCCCTAACCATGGAAAACGAAGCAAATAATAAATTAGCTTTTCTGGATATGTGTGTTGAGAGAGATAGGGATGTCCTAAAAACATCAGTCTATAGAAAGAATACACACACCGGTCGTTACTTAAACTATAACTCAAATCATCCTAATTCCGTCAAAGAAGGAATAGTTCATTCCTTACTTGATAGAGCCTATAAAATTTGTTCAGATAATAATAGTTTAAACAGTGAACTTGCTTGTATTGAGCAGGATTTAAGTTCTAACGGATATCCTCAGTCCATTATTTCTAAATGTAAAAGAGCGAAAAATAACAAAAAGAAAGAGTCGAAAGATGAGAATAAACCTCTAGCGTACATGACAATCCCAATGTGCCGGGATTATCAGAAAATGTTAGGCGCGTAGCCAGAAAATATTGAATTTGTACTGCTTTTAAAACAAAAAACACTGTTAGACAACATCTCGTCCAAACTAAACCTAAAAATGGCACACAGGATTCTAAAAACTGTATTTACAGTATTAAATGTGAATGTGATAGGCAATATATTGGCGAGACAAAAAGACCTTTAAGCATTAAAATAAAAGAACACAAAAATAATGTACGGTTAGGCCTAGTCGATAAATCGAAAATTGCAGAACATATATTTAATTGGGAAGAGGCAAAAATCATACACCGGGAAAGTAATCTTTACAAACGTAAAATAATTGAAGCCTCATATATAAAACTAGCGGACAACCCTATCAGCCAAACAAGCATTGAAGTAAGGCCACTGTGGCTCCCATTATTAAAAAAAGAACTAAAACTTGATTATAATAACCATATTAATAATAAAACAGAAATTTTACCGACTAATAAAAATGCTGAACTTTTACCAGTAGAATCACAACGTGGTGTTATAACCCGTTCCCGTGCGAAACAGTTGAACTATATGAAACAATAGGGAACTACCCCTTCCTGTTTGCCACGCCTAAACACTCTGGCCAGTTGTCAGTCTCACTCCAACTTGTCAACTAGACGCTTGCCATCAATTGCGTGTGCTTAGTGTTTGAATTGTGTTTTGTCTGTGGTTGGTGTGTTTGACTTCTCAGTCTTAGCTCTGAGATGTATCACGTAGATATTTAAGGTTAGTAGTAATTTGTAGTTTTATTTTGTTCACTCTTACATAGGCCTAGTTGCCTGGGTTTATGTACCGTTAGTTTTAGTCACTTGAGAACGGGAATTGATTTGTATTCCCGAAACGTCGTGTTTGATAATTTAACACACGAATGATGGCAAATGTCCGAACAAGTAATTATAATAAAATTCAACATCCATGATTAACTAACAATAACTTCAAACGTTGATTCTGGCCCCATGTAGGGTGTAGATGGACTTATGGGGTGCTCTTCTCTGGCCCAGTTGTTCACTGTGCTCATTGCCAAGCTGCGGCTAGTGCAGCACATTGGTTCTGGCCCGATGTAGGGTGTAGATGCTTCTTTCTTTGCCAGAATGCGTGCCATAGGCACGGTGTCCTGGCACCCAACTCAATTCCACAAGTTTTTTGAGGAGAGTTTAGATAGTGATTCCGTCACCAGTTTGGATGTGACTTGTACTGAGTCCAGCGCTTTAAGTGTTGCTTGACTGTCAGAGAGAATTAGGATTTGTATAGTTCCGTGACCTTTCGACAAACCTAAATAGGCACAGATTGTGACCACTAAGTGTAATGAACAATATAAAGTAACTTAAGGTTTAAGTACATTTAGATGTTATAGTTTTAATAATTTTAATTAGCATTTAAAGTGGTTCAGTTTTTCAATTTCAAAACGACGTATTTCTAAAATGTATCTATCCATTTAGCGAATCTATCTGTCACACACCTGATTCATGGATGTCAACCACCTCCAGTAATGTACAGTGCACACAATGTTATCAGAAAAAAACATTTTATAAACAGGAGCAATGCATTTTGCATTTGTGAGGGTGTAAGAGTCCAAATAATCTACATGTACCTGAATAAAAAAATATTGAGTCAAGTTTAGAGGTCTAACAAAAAGAACAGAACTATTGTTTCGCAACTGTTCTTTAAAAGAACAGCTCTTCAAAAACTATGGTTCTGCTGAGGCAAGCAAGTATTGGTGGGGAAAATACCAAAAGGTTGATTGCAGTACCCACTGAATATGGCCCATAACTTACAATAAAGGCTAGGGTATCCCCCTTTCATCATATTTAACGATCTCTTATATTGGTAGTAACCATTGTATTTGGATAACCTAATAGAACTCCGATCCAATGCAATATTTCGTTCCACTGGAAATGCGACGATAGTGGCGCTATCTATTGGGGAAACGATGGAAGCTGTGTGAAACAAAAATGCTACCAATGATTTCTCCCTAGCGCTACCTCGCGGCGCGATCATGCACTATTTTCCCGACAACCTAATTTTCGCCACACTGCTGCCGTATGGATGCAAGATCTATTTATTATTCATGATCTATGGTAGGACTCTACTCCTCGTAAATTGTATACGTTTGTATCACTAGTTCCATGTTATGTCTTCATTTAGGCATTTGGTGAAACTGCTCCTAGTAAAACAGTAAACCTTATGTGTTGAAAGACTATTTACCAGTGTTCAGATAGTTCCAACTCTGAGTTACATCATATTTGTCAAAGTAATTATCTTCGGTTCAAACCAACTGTACATATATACACTTACATAAAAACAAATAAATAATTTTAGTATACATTTGTTACTGAATTACATTTGTTTTACTTAATTCATTTGCAAAACTAGCTGACCCGTGCGAAGCATTCGCATTCTAACTTACTTAAATCCCACTTAATTAAAGTACACACCGTATATTTAGTATCGTATAGTGCTTATACTATACGATACTAAATATACAATTAATTAAAAATAGCAATGTAGTGGCGTAACGGCAGCTCTCCAGCTGGGTATTGTTATCATCAGTGTTGCCAACGCCAGGAAAATATCCCTACAACTTATTTGATTTTACATCACTGTTACTTTCGGATTCTTTATGTCTTGTTTTTGTATTTTTTCGTATAATTGTATTTTGTATATTTTTCCGGTGTAGCAGTTAAGGAAAGCTTTAAAATGATGCCTAATTTATGTAATTTGTGATGTATTAAGGAAGTTATGGCGTACCGACAAAAAAATGGCCTTGAGAAATAATATATGTGATAATATCTTCGTACAGTTTGATTTTTAACATTTTTTATTAGTGCAATACTGTAATTACTTGAATATTTGAGTAAATTTTAACTTCAAAGTGGAAATGAACATTTTTAGAATTAATGTATTAAATAGATATTATGATTAACAGATTTAGTGATACCTTTACTGCCTCGACGGAATGGGGCGACCTCCTGGCCCAACACTTTAGCCTTTGTGTTGGCGTCATCCACTAACTCACCAACCGCCTCTACTTATAAATTTCCCTTTCCTGTATCTAAATTTATTTAAAAGAGGCAGAATGCCTACCTTATTGAGGAGGGGGCCACTTCGTCTTTTATGAATTCTTTTTTAAAAGAACTTTTCATCATGAATATATCTTTGTACTGAACTTAAGATTTGAAAATTTGTTTATACATTTCAATTTTTGAGTACATTTTAATGATACAAATAATCATCTTATGTATGATTCAAATAATTTTGAATGATGATAATTATCCATCATCGCATAGTCAAAATATAAATTAAATTCTACTTTAACTTCCAATTGACTATAGAAAAAAACATTTAGAGGTACAGTAGAGCGTCGAAAATCCGAACTAATTGGAACCGAGGGAGGGGGTTCAGATTATCAATTTGTTCGGATTTTTGAAAACAACTAAGAAAATACCATTTAGGCTAAAATATATGCCCTTTAATCGATTAAAGTGGTTAAAAAGTACAAGCAGTAATTTAATTACAATACAGTATGTAAGACTACTTACATATTATGATTTAGAAGAACCTGCACATACAGTAGAGCTAACATGATTACACTTGTAACTCTCAATTATAGTACAGTACATTAAAAGTTGACTTGTATATTATATAGTTAACACTAACGAAAAATTACACAAAGAGAAATTGAATGAACTTTCTTTATTGCTAGCGCTAAAGCAGCTTATTAGCGTGACAGTGAAAATACTGACAGCCAGTCTGTTGTGAGGGCGTGTGAGAGCAGGTATTAAGAAGTGTTTAAAAATAGATAATAATGTCAAACTGCGATGAAGATTTTTGTGAAATTTTCAACGACGCAATAATTGGAATATGCAAAAACGAAAACAAAATTTTTGCAGGGGCTGCCTCAGAACGCGTTTGGATTTTTGACGTTTCGGATTATTGAAGCTCTACTGTAATCAAAGTTACCTGTATGAGAGCTTGGTAAAACCTTAAAACTAAAACAGAAAATACTAAATAACAACAAACAATATATACAATACCTTGTCTTTTAATTAGTAATAAATTTATTATTTTTAAATTTCACTAAGTCAATTTTGAGAATTTATTTATAATAAGATATGATAAATATGAAAAGAACATTTTCATCAGTTATTAGTGTCTAGAGACAATATGTTTGGTTGAGACCTTTTTTAAAAAAAAGTAGGAAGTAATTAATAAGATGTTAATGTTTGTATAAGTAAATGAGATTCTAACGTATCTATGCATGCAGTTTTAAATTTTTAATAGTTTTTAGATATAAATTATATAAGTAACTTTTATTGCTACTTTTTTGTTCTGGTTTGAACCAACCCAATGTTGTCGCTTATCTAGAATTTTGTATATTTTTGGAACCGGAAATTTTGTTTCGGAGATTTAATAGACTCACTGACCCTAGTGGCAGATCCAGTGAGGGGCGATTGGGTGGATCGCCCCCCCGTCAGCAAAAAAAAAAAAAAAATGTTAATTGACCGAGCGAAGCGAGGTCTCCGTTTTAACTCGACCGTTCGGCATTTCGTCTGTGTGTCTCACAATTACGGCCAAACGCCTTGACCGATGATGATGATTTTTTGCATGAATGTTCCTTATTCCTAGGCCAAGCCATGTGTATATAAGGTTCTTTCCATTTTTCATTTTTAACCCCTTAAATAAAATAAAAAATGGCGGCCGCACCGTTTCTCTCAGTGTTAGCTTTTTTCCAAAGCCAGTTTGTGGCTTAACCGTAAGTCGAATTTAAAAACTAATGGCATTTTGCTAATAGCAAATTTGATTTTCAACAAAATTGTATCCTTGATTTTTTTCCGTATCTCTAACGGTAAGCTTACAAAATGGCCGTAAACTTCAATTTTGTTAAAAATCGTCCAAGTTTTTGTATTTTAACCATGTTTTTATACGTTTATTCTAAACCAATTCAAAAGTGTTGCATAGCTTTTTTGTTGATAAAGGTTCAAAGAATTCATATATGCCAGCAAAAAAATGATTGAAGTAAAATTAACAAAGTTGTTAGATAAAGAAACATTTATTAGTTATTAGCATGTTCAGTAACGAAAGAAAAAAATTCAACTTTAGGCCTACATAAAAATTATTGTAATTTTTTTCATAAATGTAAAAACATTTCGTAATTTAGTTCTAAATAGAATTATATAAAAATATTTATCAATTTCAAATTTTGAAAACACCAGTTTTTATGTTCCTACTACAAGACTGTTAACAAAACTAGGCCTGTTTTGAATAGTAATTTAGGAATATATCCTTTGCAAAAAATGGCATATAATAATAAGAAAGTGTAGGGGATAAGAAAGTGTAGAGAATAAATCAAAGAATTAAACTAAATACTTGTAAATTTTATAAAAGTATTTGACTTAGCTTTACTTGAATTACAAAATGAGATGAAAGAAATGAAACCGCTCGGCAATAAAGGACATACAAAAAATGACCGTTGGAAGTGTTGGTACATGGGTTGAGAATAAAGTTGAGATCACTTTCACGACGTTTTAACATCGTTTGTTTTCATTATTTCTAATATTGGAATATGATATGGAAGTTATGAAACTGTAAATACATTGTTAAGTTTTAGTTATTTAAGTATGTAAATATTTAATTGTATGTTGTCCCTCTATGCGATATTTTTAGCTATCTTACGCATTATTAACCTAAATAAAACACAATACCTCTAAAAGAAAATCTTTAGCAGTTAAAGCTCAAGAAAAGAAACAAAAACGAGAACTAGAAATCCCGGAATCGCGGGAATTGTAAAATAATGTTTCGCTGGCTAAACCTTGTGCTTACTTCCTTACTGGCATACTATTTTTAACCTAAGCTCATAACCACATTTGTTATTTTAACGAGCGAGTTCTACTGTTCACAGAACTAATAGTGTAGAAATTACAAGTAAGTAAAGTAATATAAAAGTTTCTTTGCGAAATAGCGCTAGGGTAGAGGTACTGTCTGCAGATCACTTGAATACTTGCATCAGGAATGTGGCCGCTATTGGCTAGAGCTGCCTTTTGCCCAACCCTCAACAAGCTATCAGCAAAACCAATAACATTTAGGTTAGCGACTTAAGCAAATAAATGCAGAATGGAGGGCGAAATCAGTAGTAAAAGAGTGCCCCTCAGGGAGAATTCCAGGTTTGGCAAGA
Organism: Philaenus spumarius; assembly: GCA_018207615.1. NCBI lineage: Eukaryota > Metazoa > Arthropoda > Insecta > Hemiptera > Aphrophoridae > Philaenus > Philaenus spumarius. The sequence continues at coordinate 354,392 of JAGFPH010000850.1, forward strand.
ACCCTGGAGAAATTCATTGAAAAGACCAACAACGATTTTAGACAGTTTAAAGCATTGTGACTCGGACATATATCCGAAAATCTAGCAGCTTCTCAAACTACAAGCTGCATTTCCAGTCAGCGTGGCATCTGCAGAACGCAGTTTTTCTTCATTGAAGCATCTCAAGACCTGGCTTCGAACTCGAATGACTGAAGAGAGACTAACAGGACTGGCTCTGATTCATGTCCACAGAGACATTAATGTTGATGTCAACGAGGTTATAAACAAGTTTGCCAAGACGACTTGACTTTGTACTATTAAGTGTATAAAGTGTATATAGCTAAAAAAAACTTAAATTTAGTAAATACAATTTTTTTGTAACATTGTAACTATGGTTTGTTTATTGTCATCCTTCCAAAAAGTCTTATGTTTTTTCGTGCATAAAAAGCTTGCCAAAAATTGATAATAAAACAATCAATTTTTGATAAGAACTTAAAAATATATTTTATATATTTAAAATTTACATGTAAAATGATATATTATTAAAATTTACAGTTTAATATATAGGCGTTTTGATTGTTGTATATGAAGATAAATCTCCAAAACATCATCATAATCCTTATAAGTTTATGTAAAAATATAAAAACTTAGTCCTTCAATTAAATATATGTTGGTCTTTATGAGTTAACATTTTAAGATAAGATTGCCTTAAAGTAAATTTTAGACTACAACAAAATCCCAATTTTTTCCGGGACCCCCGAAACGCCCCCTCCCCCCGTGGCGAAGTCCTGGATCCGCCCTTGACTGACCCCACACCAAACATAAAGGAACAATTATTTTAACAAAGCGGGGGAGAGCCATGACATATTTCTTATTTGTTAGAAATAAGGAGTTTTTAGCCTCCCCACCATAGCAATCCAAAAGAATCTGTTGTGGTATGATTATCCATTTAGTGATTATCCCACAGCTTTCCCAGACCACTTATAAAACCAAGGGTCTTGGAATCAACACCTCGGAACTCTTTCGGGCTAACAACCACACTTCTGAGTACCATGAATCTCCTGCGCGTGAGAGCTTCGCACTCTCACATCAGGTGTTGAACCAATTCAATCCCATGGGAGCTGAATCCCACAGGAGTCTTCTGAAACCAGATGCCTTTTTTTTATGTATCAGTGAGAATACCTACAATCTGCCTAAGATTTCTTCTGCCCATTAATAGAAGCTTTGAGTTTTCAACTTAGAAAGGCAGCTGAACATGTTTGTCTGCCTAAACCCAGGAGTATCGTTCTAGTGTGAAGACCAACTTTTCTCCATCCAGATTTCAAAAACATTCCTTAGGTGGCCCTTGAGCCTCTCACAGAAAAGATCTGGGCCAATGAAGGGCTTTTTGGCCCCAACTTCTCATTACCCTTGATGCCCAATGACAAGGTATCCATTCAAGACTAATTTGTTTATTGACAATATACATTTTTCTACAATAAATCTTATTTATTTAATCACACCAAAGAAGTATAACTTCTAACGCGTGTATCATAAGTAAACGCACACAGTCCAATTAAGTAAACTAGGCTAACTTTGTAGTAAATCGTTAGTGGTTGTTAAACATATGCGGGAGGACATCGGCCGAAGAATTGCAGAGGCACAATACAAACATGCTTACTTCTCAAATACCAATCTTTATTTATGAATCTCGTTATCAGGATAGGACAGAGTATTATCAAAGCAAATCTTTTAAATATTTACAAAATTATTTAACAACCTACAATATATGAGCTTCTATTTTGACACCTTGGGCATTGAGACTATAGAGTTTTAGGCAATCTGCAACAAAAATACAAACACAAATTTTAGAACCCTTCTCACAGCAAAACATCAAGCCATCGAAAGAATTAATTCCATTATTCTCTCTTGAAGTTCATTTGAATGAACTTATTCAAATCCCGCTGAATACCAATAAATTTGGTAAAAACATGGTTACTCTGCCCGTTTTAGCGAGTTTATTGTTTCTTTGCCCTCTAAAGGGATAAAGCAAAAAAACCTTACAGCTTATTATCCCTTCAACATCAAGAGCATATATTGCTCCTAAAATCTAAAAACCAAATACAAAAAAAATTATTACAACTGAAAATATAAATAAATTAAAAAACTTTAACAGCAAACCATAACAAAAACCTACCACAAAATAAAAAAAGTAACTAATAAATTCTAATCATACTCGTACGCTAAACTGCTGTTGTTAATAGGACACTCCAACATGTAGCAGAGTCGGCGCACCAATGTCGAGTGAGGTAGAGGTGGTGGACGTAACAACTCTTGGTTAGGTCACTGACCTTGTCACAGCCACCCTCACCCTCACTCAGTGACCTTCTACGGTGTGTCACTGGAGTGAAATAATGGAAAGTGATAAAAAGAGCATCATCAAACAGAAGAATTTGAAGGACTAATTTTCCCACCAATCCAAACTATACTACA
>JAGFPH010000850.1:361842-386814 GCA_018207615.1 Philaenus spumarius
TATGAACAGATCAAGTTTACAAGTTATTTGCTTAACCTCTACCAAACTCCATTATGTTTTATGTAAATAAACCCCAAAGTGAATTATCGCCATCACACCATTAGTGAACCGCCTCTCTGACCGCTCGGGCACCACAGTATGTTGTCCCTCTATGCGATATTTTTAGCTATCTTACGCATTATTAACCTAAATAAAACACAATGCCTCTAAAAGAAAATCTTTAGCAGTTAAAGCTCAAGAAAAGAAACAAAAACGAGAACTAGAAATCCCGGAATCGCGGAAATTGTAAAATAATGTTTCGCTGGCTAAACCTTGTGCGTACTTCCTTACTGGCACACTATTTTTAACCTAAGCTCATAAAAACATTTGTTATTTTAACGAGCGAGTTCTACTGTTCACAGAACTACTAGTGTAGAAATTACAAGTAAGTAAAGTAATATAAAAGTTTCTTTGCGAAATAGCGCTAGGGTAGAGGTACTGTCTGCAGATAACTTGAATACTTGCATCAGGAATGTGGCCGCTATTGGCTAGAGCTGCCTTTTGCCCAACCCTCAACAAGCTATCAGCAAAACCAATAACATTTAGGTTAGCGACTTAAGCAAATAAATGCAGAATGGAGGGCGAAATCAGTAGTAAAAGAGTGCCCCTCAGGGAGAATTCCAGGTTTGGCAAGAACCCTGGAGAAATTCATTGAAAAGACCAACAACGATTTTAGACAGTTTAAAGCATTGTGACTCGGACATATATCCGAAAATCTAGCAGCTTCTCAAACTACAAGCTGCATTTCCAGTCAGCGTGGCATCTGCAGAACGCAGTTTTTCTTCATTGAAGCATCTCAAGACCTGGCTTCGAACTCGAATGACTGAAGAGAGACTAACAGGACTGGCTCTGATTCCTGTCCACAGAGACATTAATGTTGATGTCAACGAGGTTATAAACAAGTTTGCCAAGACGACTTGACTTTGTACTATTAAGTGTATAAAGTGTATATAGCTAAAAAAAACTTAAATTTAGTAAATCAAATTTTTTTGTAACATTGTAACTATGGTTTGTTTATTGTCATCCTTCCAAAAAGTCTTATGTTTTTTCGTGCATAAAAAGCTTGCCAAAAATTGATAGTAAAACAATCAATTTTTGATAAGAACTTAAAAATATATTTTATATATTTAAAATTTACATGTAAAATGATGTATTATTAAAATTTACAGTTTAATATATAGGCGTTTTGATTGTTGTATATGAAGATAAATCTCCAAAACATCATCATAATCCTTATAAGTTTATGTAAAAATATAAAAACTTAGTCCTTCAATTAAATATATGTTGGTCTTTATGAGTTAACATTTTAAGATAAGATTGCCTTAAAGTAAATTTTAGACTACAACAAAATCCCAATTTTTTCCGGGACCCCCGAAACGCCCCCTCCCCCCGTGGCGAAGTCCTGGATCCGCCCTTGACTGACCCCACACCAAACATAAAGGAACAATTATTTTAACAAAGCGGAGGAGAGCCATGACATATTTTTTATTTGTTAGAAATAAGGAGTTTTTAGCCTCCCCACCATAGCAACACAAAAGAATCTGTTGTGGTATGGATTATCCATTTAGTGATTATCCCACAGCTTTCCCAGACCACTTATAAAACCAAGGGTCTTGGAATCAACACCTCGGAACTCTTTCGGGCTAACAACCACACTTCTGAGTACCATGAATCTCCTGCGCGCGAGAGCTTCGCACTCTCACATCAGGTGTTGAACCAATTCAATCCCATGGGAGCTGAATCCCACAGGAGTCTTCTGAAACCAGATGCATTTTTTTTTATGTATCAGTGAGAATACCTACAATCTGCCTAAGATTGCTTCTGCCCATTAATAGAAGCTTTGAGTTTTCAACTTAGAAAGGCAGCTGAACATGTTTGTCTGCCTAAACCCAGGAGTATCGTTCTAGTGTGAAGACCAACTTTTCTCCATCCAGATTTCAAAAACATTCCTTAGGTGGCCCTTGAGCCTCTCACAGAAAAGATCTGGGCCAATGAAGGGCTTTTTGGCCCCAACTTCTCATTATCCTTGATGCCCAATGACAAGGTATCCAATCAAGACTAATTTGTTTATTGACAATATACATTTTTCTACAATAAATCTTATTTATTTAATCACACCAAAGAAGTATAACTTCTAACGCGTGTATCATAAGTAAACGCACACAGTCCAATTGAGTAAACTAGGCTAACTTTGTAGTAAATCGTTAGTGGTTGTTAAACATATGCGGAGGACATCGGCCGAAGAATTGCAGAGGCACAATACAAACATGCTTACTTCTCAAATACCAATCTTTATTTATGAATCTCGTTATCAGGATAGGACAGAGTATTATCAAAGCAAATCTTTTAAATATTTACAAAATTATTTAACAACCTACAATATATGAGCTTCTATTTTGACACCTTGGGCATTGAGACTATAGAGTTTTAGGCAATCTGCAACAAAAATACAAACACAAATTTTAGAACCCTTCTCACAGCAAAACATCAAGCCATTGAAAGAATTAATTCCATTATTCTCTCTTGAAGTTCATTTGAATGAACTTATTCAAATCCCGCTGAATACCAATAAATTTGGTAAAAACATGGTTACTCTGCCCGTTTTAGCGAGTTTATTGTTTCTTTGCCCTCTAAAGGGATAAAGCAAAAAAACCTTACAGCTTATTATCCCTTCAACATCAAGAGCATATATTGCTCCTAAAATCTAAAAACCAAATACAAAAAAAATTATTACAACTGAAAATATAAATAAATTAAAAAACTTTAACAGCAAACCATAACAAAAACCTACCACAAAATAAAAAAAGTACAGTACGACCTCGATTTACCAAGTTCTGGTTTAACAGAGGTACAGTATTAAATAAAAAAAGTAACTAATAAATTCTAATCATACTCGTACGCTAAACTGCTGTTGTTAATAGGACACTCCAACATGTAGCAGAGTCGGCGCACCAATGTCGAGTGAGGTAGAGGTGGTGGACGTAACAACTCTTGGTTAGGTCACTGACCTTGTCACAGCCACCCTCACCCTCACTCAGTGACCTTCTACGGTGTGTCACTGGAGTGAAATAATGGAAAGTGATAAAAAGAGCATCATCAAACAGAAGAATTTGAAGGACTAATTTTCCCACCAATCCAAACTATACTACAATATGTGAGCTTTCTTTGATATAATGTAAGTTTGGAATCACTGTTCACTGTGTAGTTTTTTTTAATCTATAAGATCATGTCATTTTGTCATCTTTTGTTTTTGGTTGACCTTGGTTAGGCCAGTACCATAATACCTCGGTTACTCGAGGTTCTACTGTGCCATGTATTTATTAATTAAAATTTTATTTAGATATAAAAGGTATGATATACTAAGGTTTTAGAATAGTAGGCATAACAAATAAGACAGGCATGTTCCCTTCTTCCTACCGACTGCCCACTTTTCACTTCACCCCTTCCTTCAAACGTCACCACTCGCCTAAATAGCCTACAGCACGATTTAAATGAAGCACATCAGGAACATGTTATTCATGTTTCCTATCAATGAAATTGTTCCCTTAAGCTCAATTGTAGCAAGTTTTTCGCCTTAACCTCTCAGTGTTTTATTTTTCGACACCAAAGCAATCTATTTTTATCCTAGAATTTTAAACACATTTACATCAGGCCTAAAGTTATAATTTCCGCCCTATTTATTTGTCATAACACATTCTTCTAAATCTGTTGGTAGGCCTAATTGTAATATGTCTTGAATAACATTAAAAAATGTATTTTCAACAACCCATCATAGAACCAGAACATCAATTTACCTCAATTGATTAATTAGTTATTAATGCAATGTCATTTTTAAAATGAAAAATAAAAACAAATTACAGAAAAGTATACCATTTACATAAAATATACACAATCGTTTGCACAAACAAAAATTGATAAATAATAATTACTAATTGTATTGCAAATGTTGAATAGCCTATAGCACACAACGTGTATGGAACTCATATGTTACACAGTAACAGACAATGTGGGTCAATGTGTGTTGTACATATGTGGGTCGGCCATGGTATCGGAGTAAATCGAAATGGTAGTAGATATCAATGTATCTATTACATAAGTGATAAATTCAAATAGGAATAGTAAGAAAAATGCCTTTAAAAACAAATGCCATTTTAATACGGCAAACATCGAAATGAAATCGGACAGAAATTAATCTGTTAGTGAACCTTTTCTTGCAACCCTCCGTCGTATAAATCCTATATCTGTCATGACTGGAAAGAGTTAAAAAAAACTAGTTTTGTAAAAAATATATTTTATTTAAATCGTGGGATAAATAGAACAAATATAATCTAATACGCATCACCGCTACCTGATTAAAAATCTTTTTTACCTAAAGATTCAAAGTGAAATCTGTACGTTTTTCCATTTCTGTATCCTTAGCATGAATGTAGTATTCTTTAATAGAAGGCTTTATAAACGTATCTGGAGGTAATGTTTTATAGATAGGCTCTCCATAGAGTGTTCCTACTTCCCAACCTTCTACGTTAGCCATCAGCTTTGCTTCCTCGTCTCTGTTTCTGCGCACCTGTTTCAAGAATCTGAAACAATAGTGATTAAAGTTCGTTTCACAAAAGTACAAAGTATGTTTTATTCGCTTATAAATACTCGCTGAACTCACATATGCATGAAAGAAATGTGAGCAATGTATATTTTTGACAAGTACCAAAATTTGGGGTTTTCATTAAATATTTCAGCCTCGTATATAGGTAACCAACCAAGGCCTGAACTAAATCTTTTTTTAACATTGCATATTTGGCCTACATTTCTTAAACGTCTCTTCATTAAAATAAATGTATTAGTGTTTTAGATTAAGACAAAATAAAATCTATGCTGCCTTTGCAGACAGTATATATTTAAATAATTTATTTACTTAAATTTTGCAAGACGATCGTACATCTGTTTAATGCCATTAAACATTATTACATACATTAAACATTGTCAACTTATTAAATACAATTTAGTTAAAATAATATATTTTTAAATTGAAGCTAAGATTTATAAAATACATCAGCAATAACACAAATAATCTCCTATATACAAAATTGAAAAATATGTTCATATGTTGTTATAGGCTACAGTAAAACAATTGTCACCAGTGGCGAGGCGTGACATTTTTGCATAGTCATTGCAGTATTTTTTTACTGTCGGAAAACCCCTTTTAAAATGCTCGAGGGAAAGTGGGGTAGAACAAAATGAGAAATAGTTACCATACTCCATTTACTTTTGTAACAAATCAACAATTATAACTAAGGTCTACAAAACAATGTAAAAACAATATTCTTACTTTATCCTACTTGTACATGAACTCCAGCCTTCGTGTTTTAAAGGAGAATAATTTTTGAATGATTGTACTATAAAATTCTTCTTTTTCTCTTAGCCTTCGAAAGTTCTTTTTCGGTTGATAGTAAGGCTAGGCCACTCATTCACCCTTCACATTACGTGGATTCTTTTAAGAGCAGAAAACTCATCTCGACTGAAGCAGTTGTAGCTGGTATAGAACAGAGTAATTTAGCTACAAAGTAACCTCCTTGAAAGAATTGTCTAAATGTCCTGTTTTCAAAAATCTAACTAATTCTCTTTGAAATGTCTTCTGAAATGTTATGGATCTATAAAACACATCTTGCGATGTGCATACTACAGCTTTAAGGTAGCATTTCCTATGACGTGACTGACAAGACCAGCTGAAAGCAGCCGACATGTGCCGAAATGCGCAATGGCTAGGCTATCTAACACTAAGAAAGTTCAGAGTGGGAAAAAGAACAAAATTATGGTAGGGATGGGCGCGGTGTGTGATGGTAGAGATATATAGATTTAGGTATACAAATAAGCTAGATTTAGCAGAACCCTCACTCATTTTTAACTGTTTCACAGAGATTTTTTATTTATTTCTGTTAAAAAATACAAATTCTTGCTTTGTTTGTTATAGACTTTCAGTTATATAATTCAAATACAATTTTTTCATTATTTTGCATAGCCATTGCTCCATCTACCAATGACTGGACGCCTCACCACTGATAAATGCCAAAATAAAATCAAGAGTACACAATTTCTAATTCTATTACAAATACAGAACTGAAATGAAATACAACAAAATACAAATCAATATGGTACTAATCTTACTCCACCATACATGGCTTGCCCTAATTTGTAATTTAGCGTATATTGATTCTCTTTTCAAAAATTTGTTTACAGATAATAAAAGTGAGTCAGCATTAACAATTTACAAATTTTTTCACTAAAAACTTTGAATGGTAGGTGTTTTACTTGAATCATAGTTATTTTGAGATTTAATTAATTTACAAAATGGAATTTCCAACATTTGATCCAACTTAATCAGACCTTAAGGTTGATCGGGTTAACCTTAGGGATATCTGGGATACTGCAACAGCAGTTATTTTAAAGTCTTTGTCTATGTATCAAACTGATGGACCTAGTCAATTGTATATTATAACATGTTAATATTTATATGTTGCCATAGCAACTAAAACAAAGTAGTCCAGGGCCTATCTTCATTCCCGCTAAAAAATTGTTTCTCATTAGATTTTGTGCACCATCTTACGCAAAAACAGTCCATTATAAGATATCTGCATGTTGTCGGTTGACAAAGATAATCAAACATTTCTAAACAAATTGTAAAATTTGATTTTTGAAGTGTAAACTTCTAAACCTCAGCGCACTGAATAAATTTGAGTTGGGTATAAAAGTGTAACAGATTGTTCTGTGCCATAGACTTATTCTATAGGCGCACCTCGGCGCTATGTTTGCTGGTGGGTGAAACACATTTTCTGAAACGCTCTATTCCGTCAGTTTGAAAACATTTTATAGTCTTCCCGAGATTCGAACCAGCAGAGTCCATCACCATAGACTAGCGCCTTAGCCGGTTAAGACAGGAACACATTGCTAGTTTAGTATATTTGAGTTGGGTATATAGGCTAAGTGTGTAACAGATTGTACTAAGTAATAAGACTTAACCCGTTAATGATACCACAATGTATAGTTTAACTGGTAATACCTCTGAAATGGACATTGTGCTTCCTCATTTCGTAAGTTGAGTTAAAAAGTTTACACTTCTCCCGTGTGGTCTTAAGCACACAATTTACATTTTTTACCACGTAACAATTTTTTTAGGTTTTTTGAATTGTATTAAACAGAAAAGGAATCTCTTGCAATTTTCCTCTAAAATTTATCGTTTTCAAGATATACATTATATTAGGTACGTACCCAAATATGACCATTTTCAACTTCCCAAAACCATATACAAAAATGCAATTTTGGATGTTGCCAAAGTTCTTAGGCAATCTTCAGACACCTCTTAACAATATCCCGAAGAGCTATATTGGGAAATATTTTGTTCTAAAGGTTTGCTTTTTTATTAATTGTTAACTAGACACGTGCCCCATGTTTCTCCGTCACTGCCATTGTGCATATGCTTCAATCGAAAATAGTTTCATTTGTTTATTATCTACAGGACAATTTTCAACATCAGTATCCATAAAGGCATTAACTCGTTCAATTAAATATGTTAACGCAAACATTTTACTATGAAAATCATCAATTTCTTTTAAAACTTGTGCAAATAAGCTTACTAAATATTTTCATGAGGAAAAAATGTAAACAATTTTTTACCACTCTTGCGGACAACATGAGGATATGTTATAAGGGACTTTTGCAAAAAAATCTAACGTGAAACAATTTTCTAGTGGGAGCGAAGATGAACTAAAATGAAATATAAAAAACTAATGCAACCATGTTACTAAGGAAAGTATAAATTATCTACAGTACCAGTAATTAAATTTTTCAGCGAAAGCTTTCATTACGGCCCCTCTATAAAATTCTATAATACAAATATGTTGAATACTTAATGTTTCCTGTACTCTACATCAAACTACAGATATTCGATATACTACGATGTTCATGATTCGATACAATGAATCAATCCAATGTGTAAGCCTATATCAAGGGCCCAAATGTATTCGTTAAATCGATGTACTTTTAATTAATGAAAATAAAAACAAGCCTAAAAGTTTAAACTTACTGTCTCCAGCCACAGTATGTTTTCACTTTGTAAAGGTACGTTAAGTTGGTAACATCAATTAAGTTGTATTGTATAACATAAATTTACAAAAATAAATAAAAAATAGCCTGAAGTTCGAACTTACAAGTCTAGGCACAGTATGTTTCAACATACGTACTGAATTCAACATTCAATCATAGAATATGCTTAGGTTGGCCACACTACTCTATTTCCCGAGAAATAAGTTAAGAAATAATTGGGATTATTTCAAACATAGGCTACAAGCAATACGTACTTCTTTATTACATTATTATAGATACAAAGCAATGCATCACACGTTACTTTTTCATCAATCTATGAACATCAAAAATTTAATATATAACTCAAAAACTACCAATGTCTCAAAAATTACTGCAAAAACTCTTATTGGTATCTAGTTAATGATTATAATTGATGACACAGATAACTTGGCACGAAAATTTAATTTGATCTTCTGATTTATTTATTATTCTTTTACTTACTCTCTATCTCTCTCGGCCAATAACAACGGTGTGATGGCATTCATCGCACTTCTTATTTCAAGCCTATCTCTTTGGATTTTTCGGTAGTTCTTATAATACAACCACATTGCGCCAGCAGTTATTCCAAAGAATGCAGCAATAAGTGTAGGACCTGAAAAAAAAATTAGGTACCTAATGTAATACCTTTCGTAACAGTTTTTTAACAAGCCGCTGTAATAAAAATGATTAAAACACATGGTTTTACTTAACATTCAGAAAAAAGGCAAAATATTACATGAAATAAATTTTTACCATTAATATAAATATGCAGGCTCTATAATATTGCTATCTATTAAAAAACTGAATGATTTATTTTATTTTTGTTAACATAATATAAGAAATAATGTTTTTTTTTACAAATAAAACACCTTTATTGTGAATACATTTTATATAATTAGAAAGTAAACAAATATAACACTTAATATTAATTATTAAGTTGGTAGCACTAGCCTACTCTTACCTAAAAAACGTTTACATTAGGACACCTCGCCGTATTGCGGCAGAAGTGCCAATGTATGCAAGAAAATGCTCTAATACGTAATTATTGCAGGCCTGCACAATTATGAACTGAAAATAAAACCCTTGAAACTTATTATTTAACTTGGGACATATTACACATCTTTTCAATGATATCGGACTGCTCATGCGAATGTAAATAACCAAGATTATCGGACTCTGCTATTCCTATGCTTTTATACACAACTTAACACCACTTGATAAAATATGTATATAACTTGACAAAACAACCTCCAAAATTTTAACTTTATAAAATTCTACAGTACATTTATGAATAGTTAATGTTTACATCAAACTACAAACTAGGGAAATTAGATACACACAACGATGTTCACAGGCTACATCGAATCAATCTGATGTGTATAACCAGGGCCCAAATGTATTTGACGCATTGATGTATTTTCAATCAATGAAAATAAAATTAGTTCTAACTTGCAGTCTCTAGTCACTGCATGTTTCCAATTTGTAAACATATAGGCCTATACGTTGATAACAACAATTAAGTTGTTTAGTATAGGCATTGACTATATATAGTCAATGGTATAGGTAACAGAAATTTTAGCTGGAGCGTGGATGTAGTCTTACTATTCGACCCTAGCCTAATATTTTTGCAGACAATGATTGTTTTACATTATAGGCCTAGGCCTACTGTTAAATATTGAATACAGGTAAACATACTGCGATACTATACCGTAAGTTAGAACCTTTTAGGATTTTTTTATTATTCTTGCATTTCTGTTGCCATAGGTTAGCCCACGGATACTAGAATACACGGTAGGGGTCATGAGTAGTATGAGCAGTAGACTCACTTGCCAGCGACATCACTCTGAACCCTCCTTCCCGGCACGCTGCCTGCCGCCCGTATACTTATATTTAATAGATAAGTAATTAATGAGTCCTGGTTTTGTATTTATAAATTATATATATTTTATTTAGGGAAATTTTAAAAGCATTAACTTCTACTGCGACCATGTTAACATTAATATCTTCTATTTAATTTTCATTAAAACGTCTAAACTTACTAGCTTGTTTTGATGCGATATTTACTTCTGTTGTTTGTTTCCAAATTCGTTGCAATTACCATTTTTATTACAATGGTTCGACTCTAAACAACTTATTAGATTCAAGTAAATTTGGACTTTGACTATTACGAAATTACATGATTTACATTGTTAAAAGTTTCTTTCGTTTTTAGTTTTTCTTTTATATAGCCTATATATTAAACATATAAAAAGTTTGTATCAAAAATTTAACTACGAAAAAGCTATGACTTCGTAGTGTTTCTTTATTTAAATTGCCACCTATATTTTTATAGCTGATTTTAAAAGGTTAAATGGTACATATAACCAGTACATAGAGTAGGTTGAATATTGTAATAATTTAGATATATTTTTGATCGCCATTTAGTGATAACTATCCTGAAAAACCTCAAATGAGTTTGTATTTTGCTTTTGTGATGCATAGTATGTTTGCCAGACACTTATGAAAAGTAAATAATTAATGATTTACTTATCGATTGAGAACATATATTATTTGAGGTTTAAGATAAACTATGTTAATAATTATTACACTTTAATTGAGCAATTAACTTTAAATATTAACGTATTCATATAAAATAATTGTTATATCTGCTTGAAATTTACATTTGTGATTTTACAAAAACGTTCCATTATATTAAAATTTTTGAAATTTTATAGTTTATAATATTTTCTTATTATAAAGAATTATATAAACAGAAGATTATAAGAATTAGGTTGTAGGTGTTAAAAAACTAACCAAACTTTCTTTTGGCTAGCTAAACAAAGAGTTAAGTAGTGGGGGGGGGGGAAGTAAACTAGAACTATAATATACATAATAAATAAGTTCAAATAAAAAATATTACAATATATTGTTCATTGAGATTTGAAGCTCACTAAATGTAATATTTTACTAATGTTTGGATAAAGAAGATGTGCATCTGGTGTGTAGAGAGTTCTTGTAGTATTGATTCAAACTATCAATTGAAAACAATTACCACATGTGTTCTTCGTACATTTACAATACAATTTCAGACCAATTAACTCAGTTTCCCTTAGTTATTTTTTTTTTTATGATAATCTTTAAATATTATAATTATTCATTTCTGGGCGTTCTTCTACAAGTAACAAAAGTCTGAAGATATCAATTTGGATGATATAAACATATACATAAATTGATTTTATATACGAGTGAATTGGTTATATGTATTGCACTTACTCATGTAAAACAATATTTTATTTCTTTTATTATTAATTACTTTACAAAATATTTTCCACAATTTTAATAATTAATTTGCTGATAAGAAACTATTATTGATATATATAAACAAACTTTTTCAGAAAATGATATCTACATTGCTCTTAATATTATTTAACCATGACAGATCTGCGATCATAATATTCAACTAGCTTTCTTGTAAAATTTCCTTCGAAATATTACCTTGGTTTTACAAGGTGTTGGTTGGAGACTGAGACTGGTAAAACATTTATTTCAGAAACAATTACATGTAAAATATATTTTAAAAATATCTAGTGGGGAAGACTGATGAAGGTGGTTGGATCAGAACGAGCTCTCATGGACGAATGACTTGTTAAAATAAAAAATATATAAATTGTTTCTGAAATAAATAAATGGTCAACTTATACTCAGTGATAAGTATAAACGAATTACATCTTTATAATATAAAGGTTACGGTTTAGGTCAAACATGATCAAACTTTGCATTGAATAAAAAAAATCGTTTAAAATTTGTGCACACGGGAATTCTTCAAACTCTAGTGATTATTACACAAAACTTAAGAGTAACGGCATGGTTAGGGCACTTTTAATATTAATAAATGTACCGGGTGTCCCACGAAGAAGTCCCTATTTTTGAATTGATATGACAGACGTATAGAGCGCGCTACAGACTTGAAATTCTACAGTCGTGACTAACACATATGTAAAAGAAATACCCCTGAGTATCAGTTAATTCTGACTGATCCAAACAAAATGGAGGAAAAACAAAAAAACAACAAAATCAGCAATCGTATTTTAAGAGTAAACCTACTTTTATTTAGAATAGGAACAGCTATTCTCAGTTTTAAGCAATCACATAGTTCCTCATCTTTCTCAGCCTGAGATGAAAGACGTTTTTGCCCAACAGGATGGAGCTCCTTCACATTATGCTAATGTGGCCAAAGCAGTTTTGGACCAAAATCTTCCTAACCGTTGGATAGGTCATGGCAGCAGCTTCATGGACTGGCCCCCAAGGTCTCCAGACTTGACTGTTTGTGACTTTTTTCTGTGGGGCTTTTTGAAGGAGAAGGTTTATTGTCATAACATTGCGACAGACCATCGTCTGTCGCTAACAAACTAATGAGGTTCATCGAAGAGGAACTGTTGTTGATACCTCGAGAGTTGTTCAGCAAAGCGTATGTATGACTGTTTTCTATTTCGTTGTCATCAGTGCATTGCGATCGATGGACATCAGTTTGAATAAGGTTTATGGATCAAATAGATTTAATTTATTTATGAGTTACTTATATCTTTAATTCCCTAACGTTGTTTAGTGCTTAGTAACATCGTTAAAATTCAATAATTATGTTGTAACACTTAAGCAAATAAAACTATTTTAACGAAAAGGTACTATTTCTTTGATATCCCACCATTTTGTCCTAATGTGTCAGAATTAACTGATACTCAGGTGTATTTCTTTTACATATGTGTATGTTAGGACTGTTGAGTTTTAGGTTTGTAGAGTGTTCAGTGCATCTAATATATTAATTCAAAAATAGGGACCTCTTCGTGGGACACCCGGTATATACCAATATAAAATCGTACTGGCCTGCAAAATTATACTTTCGTCCCTAAGTATTAAAAATATATAACAAAATTGAAGGCTGCAGGTTACGCGTTTTAGTGTTCGAATAGCGAATGCCATTGTGGACTGTGGAGTCTGTATACAGTGCGGCGAGGCGGTGGGTCCATGGTGACGTCACGTGTCCGAGCCGGGCGACAGGGACATGCGCGTGACCCCTACCGTGTATTCTAGTATCCGTGAATTAGCCTAGGGTCGAATAGTAAACTTGCGCCAAAGGTTGTTGCAAACATATTAGCTAGGCCTAGGTGTCCTAAAGTAAATGTATACCCCAAAAAGGAACAATCTGCAAAGAGGCACATTATTGTAAACTTAGGCCTATGCCATTTAATTCCAAGTATTTCAAATTTTATATTAAATGCTGCTTAAAGTATTGGAACAATGGTTGTTACAACTAAAATATAATATTAACTCCAACTTACTAGAGAAATAGGTTTTGGCAGGCATTCGTTCAAAATTAAGAGGTTTAAACCCTCCGGAAGGTGGCATATCTTGTTTTCTGGTAGCAGAAGCCATATTTTCAGGCTTCTATATTTTATTAATTTAAGTTAAAAAGTTAACACAAATTTTATCTCCAAAACTGAAATAATATTATGTAAAACATTAACCTATAATACTTCAGAAAAATTCTAGTGCGACAAAGACGAAACTGAACAGCTGACTAAAGGTGAATTGATGCCTGGCAGATTTCGCAATCGTTCAAACTACTCATAAGTTGTATTTCGTCAACGAATACATTTGAGAATTAAGCAATTAATTTATGCAAATAAATATGTTACAGTATTTCTGGAATTACTTTTATTCAAATCAAATAATTTAATAATCACTCTCTCAAGTTGTGTAATTGCACTCATTTGTAACTACAACTACAGTATTTACATTCGCTGTGACTTTGAGTTTGATTATTATCTTTGATTATGGACGTTCAAGGTATTATAGGTATGTATAATCAAGGTTATTATAGACCTAGAAGGTCCAACTGTGGCAACTAGTATCTATGAGGAAATATCTATCTATCTATGATTATGATGACAACTAGCAAACAGCAAATATCTTAACATCACTGGTGCCGTCAAAAATAACAACAAAGTTATGGATCGTTTTTAGGTTGTAAACCTTATAAACGTTTTAGTTTCTTACATCTTTTAAACGCAGTTTTCTTGTTTAAGATAAACTGAGAAATTTAAAACAACAACAAACTGTTGATTGCATCTGGTTTTAAAATGTACAAGAATATTGGTGCGAGTATTATATAGCCTTATTTTCACGTTTATATAGGTTATGCATTTTCTGTTGAACTAATTATTTTGATAAATGTATTTTATCTTATTTTCCCAATTCTGTAACAAGTGCGAGTATTTTAAAAGTAGTTAATATATTATTTATTATACAATCAAATTCTTATATTTTGTACTTTATATGCAAGAGAAAAAGAAGCCTAGTTTTGTTGAGACAAAATGGCAGAAACAAGAAGGTGTCCAGTTTTTGGTAAAAAACCTCCATGTGCATACTTATCCCGTATAGAAGAAAGGAAGAGCCGTGCAAAAGCACTTAAGTTAGAACGATCCAGAAAACCAGAAAAACCTGATGACTTTGTGTGCTATGAAAATTCTGATGATGAAGATGAAGCTGTAGAGCAAATTTCCCAAAAAGAACTGTTTTCATCTTTTAGTTTTGTTGATTATGTACGAAGTAGAGAATCTAATTTTAAAGAATATAGACATTTTAAACCAGACTATGGTACTAGACATATATTAACACATGATATGTTCAAAGAGCGACCAATTTCTTTAGCAAATATGAATAAGGTATTTTGTTCTCAATGGCTAAGTGATCGTCAAGTTGTTTTTGGGACTAAGTGTCATAAGGTAATACATAATATTATCTTAGTTTTTCATAATTAATGGTGGAGTATTCATAGCCTAGTGTGTAATAATTTCTAATAGTTATTTACAGGTGGTACCTCTACAATGTTTACTAATTATATAGGGTAGGCCTGTTTGGTGTTTTTCATATTTACATCTAAGCAAGCCTTAATATTTTGGAGCCAACTTTTATAATACCATTGTTTGCTTGTTGAAGTAGCATATTTAGCTGAACACCTTTTTTTATGAAAAAGAAGTGCTATCAACTTAAACATGTTTACAAACTGAAAACTTACTATGACTGCAACTGTGATAAAAGGAGTGGTATTCTAAAATGTTGGTGAAATATCCGCTTTTAATTACTATATTGCCTTATGATAAAGAAAGAGCCAAGTTGTGCTCAGAATCTATCCTACTCTATAATTCTAATCCTAAGGAAGCAGAAACTATTAGTTCCTTAATCTCAAAGTGATCAATTTAGGCCTAGGCCTACTTTTCAGAGTTTTGTATTTACATTAATAGTTAAAACACTATTTAGTACCAATAAAGTCGTACTTATCCAATCCTAACATGCTATGATAGTAGGCCTACACTATAAATTCATCATTTTGTAAAAGAACTAACCTAGGCCTATAGTTCACTTTGCCTAATTGCATAGGAAATTAATGAAAATAAATGACAGGCTGCTCAACAGTTTATCTTTCGTCTCATTTCCTTCTATTTATTCATATGGGACTCAGGCCTTACCTGCCTACAAGATGAGAGCTGATCAAACGATATTGCCACTTATAAACTAGCCTGTGTGTAGCGTTTGGAGCCATTATGGTTAGTATGCCTAGTTAACTGGCATATCATATTTGCTCAGTAACTTCCTGAAATCAGAATCGTTTTTATGCATCGAGAAGACTTGTCATTAAATGTTAGATCAAAATATTGGATTTACGTGTAAAAGTGAATTTAAAACTACTTTTTATTAATTGAGATTTAATTACACATTTTAATTTTAACATCTAGACTATAAATATAAACTTAAATGCAATTTACAAAGAAAAATCAAGTCTTTGGGATTTTTTGGAAATGTGTCAGCAACCTTATATATTTTAGTATCACAGTCTCTGTAAATTTAGGCCTAACACAACTAAAGCAACATGTGTTAATCTTTTGTCCGCCATCTTTGAACAAAGCTAAGTCTTTAGAATAGAAAAACTGCTTTCAGCTGATGCCCCACTAACAAAGTAGGATGTTTTCAGTGGTAGGCCTAACAGTTTATTTATTGAGGCAGTATCTTATATCAAATTCTTTTATAATTTTTTATTTTAGCAGGCATTAACTTGGTATATTGTCACAGAGTTGTCAAAAGAATGCTGTTTCACCAACATCTTCTCTTTGTCATTCGGTGTGGTTATCTCTCATAGGGTAGCCCATTTGAAACTTTTAATAAAGGGTGTCTACTAGTCCGTAAGAGTAGTGAAATGTAATAGTAAAAGATCATTTTAATTAGCCATTGACAATTTTGAGACAAGACGTAAAATAACATAATAGCAGCATTGGGATTTTTACTTTATAACATCACAAAAATATAACTAGCCTACTCCACTCTAACTACTGCACCGTATTTCATAAAAGATTTCAGATCCAAATAGCATCAACTAACGACTTTGGCACTGAAAATTTTAAGAAATTATGTAAAATAGGTTATAGATATAAAGATAGTGTAACTCATAAATAAATAGGCCTATTGAGCTTGACTTGTGAGAAGATATACTTGATAGAATAAACTTAGAACATAAAATCTCACAACTAATACATTTATTAACTCAAACGCGTGTCAATGACAAAGTCGCCATCTTCAGTGATGCACAAGCTGCAATAGTCGAACTATAAGGTTATACTATTGTAGCTCGTGCATCACTGAAGATGGCGACTTTGTCGTTGTAACGCGTTTGAGTAAAAAACGTATTAGTTATGAGATTTTGTGTTCTAAGTTTATTCTATCAAGTGTAACTCATGTTTTATTAATGGTAGTTATAACAGCAGTATCAAACTGCAACAACCATTTATTATTATTTATATATAGTAACCATTTATTATATAAGAAAAAATATTAATAGCCTGTGTCTTTAAAAAACCTTAGTATCTAGTTGTGTATGTGTTGTTTTAAAAATGTTATTAAATAAGCTTCAATTTGTAAAAAAAATTTTATTTTGGGGGGAATTGAAAAAGAAGGCTAGAGATTATATGCCCGGAGCGCTAACTACCTGAAATTGGGGCTTGCGGTTGACAACTAAAATTTATAGTTGTACGTATGTAAAGCGATGTTTCATTTGGGAATACAGTAGACTCAGAATTAACGGGGATAGTGGGAGGCTGGTGTTTTGCCGAAAATCGAAATCGCTGTTAATCCACAAATAGCCTTGAAAGATCTTGAAATGGCTAAAACGATTGTGAGTCAAAAATAACTGCCTAGTATTTAGCTCTAGGGAAGGCTTAGGTTTAATAATAACCCTAAAAAGTGTGAAGTTTTAATTGGTAACTGTTCCTTTTAATTTGAAGAAAAATTCATTTCATGCACACACATATATTACACAAAATTATTTACATTTTCTTCAAAACTAAATAAGTAATGTCAAAAACTTTACTGTAATTTAGGGAAAAAATTTCTTGATAAATTTTTGTTTTTTGGCATTTGTTTCTTTTCTTATAATGCTTGATCTAATTTTATCCAACACTTATAAATCACACTGCGTAGTGTCTTCTTCCCCCTCCAAGAATTCGAGCAGATCTTCCGCGTAATGGCGTGCCTACCAGGAGGATGAACCTCGCACGCTAAACATTGCAGGTTTCGACGATGACTTATTTATGACTTCAATAATTGATTTTTAACTGTTAAACACAAACACTTTGTAATATGATTGTATACTTATAATAATTTTTAAACATTCATAAAACTCATTTCAGTTCTGCTTATTTGTTTTAATACAGCAAACTACATTTATTTATTTATTTTAATTTTTTTTGGCGCCGTTAATCGGGAGTCTACTGTACTTTTAAGTGGGACTGAACTACAAACTTTCGGAATATACTTCGGGACAGGCCATTCAAACCGGGAAGTTTGGCAACTCTAGCTATAGGCCTACAGTATAGGTCACGTAACTCAGATGGAAATTCTTAAAACATCCGTAAAAGTTTCAAAGGGTAAGTTGTTTTTGAGTTAGTAATAAACAAACCAGCTCACTTGACCAATTTATAATCTAGTGCAGATGAATATTGAACAAATTTCTTAGTCATTATCACCTTGTATTATTGTTTCAGTTAATGGTATTCGATGTAGTCACTCAGAGGTTTGACCAAATCCCATCCTTGAGCAGTAAAACCGCAACTACTGCTGATGTACCACAGGAACAACAATGCGGGATACATTCGTTACAAATCAATCCTTCCAGGACTCTTCTAGCGACGGGAGCCAAGAACTCTAATGACATTGCAATCTATAGGTTACCAACTTTAGACCCAGTTTGTGTTGGAGAGGCAAGTAAATAAAGTTACAAAAATTAATAAACTGTCGCAGCGAATTCAAGACAATTTAATAAACAACTATAGAGGTTTGTTTAATCACATTCATATTTTCATGCCGTCTAAAATCAGAAAATAGATGCAACTTTGATAACCTAGGTGTAACAAGAGGAGATCGGCTGGGAAGTACGTTCCATCCCAATGTTTCCATATAGGTTTCTGTTAATGGTGAAATATTTTGTATATTTTTAATTACTCTAAATACAGCCGGTGTCGTCAGTATGTTCTCTTTTGGGTATAGTCTCGGTTGGGTGGAGGAGAGTTAGATAATTCAGGGTTTGTCAGTCAATATTGATCGGTGCTCTAGGGTCTGCCAGGTTGTTGATCTTAATGCCAAATGTTGCAACTGGCATAGTCTGCGGAATTGTTGAGTAGAGAGTACGCATGTACAGGGTGACTATGCTGTCAGAGCATGTTGAAGAACTTTTTGGCAAACTAAACGTTACCCTGGATTGTCCAGGGAATCAATCGTTGATTGCTACCACCAAACACGAATCTCTAACTGATATCCAGTGGGAGGCGGTAATAGCAAGGTCATTTGACAGACTCCGTGCCTGACTTAATTTAAGGCAAGAGAAAGCACAATAAGGTTAAGATTTTCCTTATTTGAAATTTTGCTAAGAGTACGTGTGTTTAAAAAATTACATAATCTTATCCTAAACATTGCAAATATATAATTCATTAATTTTGTTAATTATACTTTCATAATTTTGTCTTAAACTAAAATAATTATTGTTTTTCTGCGGATCTATATCGCGTCTGCATAGACCGGACTGTTGGGCTAGTTGCTGGTAGCTAGTTCTGTGTTTGTACATAGGTAAAAGACCCACTAAAATCAATAACAAAAATAGCTTGCGGAGCGATGTCAAATTTCAGTGTTTTTAAAATGTAATGGTTGATTTTCCCTTTAAATAACATGCCCTTTTACAGTGTTTCAATGAATAAATTTCTGGTATGGTTTATTATAAACTTAATTGTGTAACGAGTTACCGAACTCCGTTACCTAAATGTAACTAGTTGCGCGCATGCGCGTCAGAACTGACCTTGCAACTTGACATTGAGCTAGAAACCAGTGTAGTGCTAAGCGCCGACCTATCAACTAGACGCAAGCTGCAGGTGCAACGTCCGTCGGTGACGAAGTTCTACACTCACCGTAATCTTTCGATATTATGCCATAAGCAAAACTAATTAAGTTTATATAATAATCGGTAATCGCGTAACGTGAGATTATAACAAATCGCGCACTCGTAATGAATATTAAGCGGTAATAAGTTCGGTTCGGTTAGAAGCCAATCGTGTACAAATGGTGACTAGTGATTTAGTTAAAGTTAAAGTGTAATAGTTTAGATTTATATAATTAATTAAGCGCTTGTTAAAAGCTGGGAGAGTCGGATTTGCAGGGTACGGCTGAAGGCAATCGGTTAAATTAGGGTTGATAATTAATAAATTTGCTCTGGGTATACGGGTATCGACCATTTGCATCGACAGTTCCAGTCACGTCTTCCAAAAATTTACTAACTCGGTGCAAATACACGCTGACTAGTGATTCCCAATAAGATCAAAAGGGATAACTGGTACAGTAAATGGTAACAGAGGCGAGGTTACGTCCCGGATTAAATGGTGGCATAGCGAGGTTACGTCCCGGATTAAATGTTAACAGAAGCGAGGTTACGTCCCGGAATAATTAATTTTTATCTATCAATTTCCATCGATATTAACCCTAAAAAGCAACTTTATTCATGTCCGACTTTGCCTGTTACCAAATACGTCATCACTTCCGCCGGTAAAAACCACGTTTTCTTATTTTTTGCAAGTTAGTCACCATACTAAATTTTTGTAATTAATCTTTTACTGTATAACTAACCGAACTAATCTTTTTAAAAATAAATTTTATCAACGAATATTATGATATTAATTATACACGTTTGCCGTTAAATTTTGCCTTATATTAATTTCTACACCTAGTCCCATTTAGTGTGAGTTATAAGGTTGGTATAGTGTTTCTTTTGTTTATGATTCCTGCTTTATTGGTGAGTACATGAATTATTATTATTATATTATGATAAGCAGTGCCTTATTTTATTCATATTTGGAAGTCAAATTACTGAACTGAGAGTCTACCAAAAAGAACTTTAAGTGACCTAACCTCTCAAAGAAAGTTTCATGTACACATAAACACCTAGTGACACTCAATATTGTTTAATAGACCTAACCAATTTAAGATTACCTTTGGTAAAACGTACTTGTGTTTTGTTACATAACAACACCCTAACCAATAAACTATAAACATACCAATCTATATAATTTCATTGCAAAATTTATAAACATAATACATTTAGGCCTAGCCTGCACCAGTCTGCATACATAGTTGCACCACATTACACATAATTTTCCCACATATATAGTGTTATTTACAACATTTAGTCTGTCAAATCACCAAGTTCATATAGTGAATGTGTAACCTGGCCTTTTTTTAAACTTTTCTACCAAAATAATTAATTCATAGTAGGCCTATAACAAATAACTCAGCTCTGACACTCTTAAAATATTATATCTGTCAACAACAACCCAATTTTGTGTCTCTTTGTCAGTGATTGTGCTGGATAATAATTTACTCGCTATTTTTCAAATAGTAATCCTTTTTTCATTGAAAATATTGTTACTGTTACAATACTTTAGGATAAAACACACATTAATGATACAGATTTATAGCCTACCATGTTTGTGTCATACAACTGACAGCTGATAGTACTCTTTCTTAGTTTGGCCATCCGAACAATATATATTTTACAGTGTTAGTGATATTGTCCAGTTACTTTGCATATTTCAGTGTTTCATAGATAAAATAGGTGTTAATAATTTTTAGGCCTAGTCTAATACAATACAGTCCTTGTAATATATTGTCTGATAACTACTCATGTTGCATTGATAGAATAGTTCTGCCAATTATGCATGTTGAAATGGTATTCAATATAGCATAGTGTTGGAAATACTTCAATAATTTTGTTAATACTGTTTGATAGTATTACAGGTGACGTAATTTTACATAAATTATTCAAAATATATACACCTTTTAGCCATTTCAGACCACATATGGCCTACACCTGCTAGTTAACAGTGATACAATATCTTGTACTACACATTGGCCTATAACCTACAAACATAATAGCTTGTTCATTGCAACGCAGTGATTGACACATTAGGCCTATACTCAGATACTCAAACACATATAGCCTAACTATTTTCCCTTTTTAGAAATCTAAATCTCATTTCTAATTCAACTGAATTGTAACACTGACATTTAAATCAAAACTGTATTACAACATTACAGCAAATTACAGTACTTTCAGAAAACATTGACTAATTTAATTAATCTTAAACAATTTTGAAATAGTTAAACCATACTTAACCTAATTCTCTATTTATAGATAAGATAATTTTGTACAATGAATTCAATCAATGATCACATTATTATAATTCTACAGCCTCAATATTAATAACATTACAAAAATAGTTTCAAATAATATTCAATAATTTTTAAACAAAAATAATTCCAAATAAAATTATAATTTTGTTACACCTTAACAATTAACCCAAAGTAAATGCACATTAAATATTGTCCAATTTAACCAATTAATAAGCTACAACAGTTATTATTAAGCTTATTACCCATAAATAGGTTGTTTACAGCATATTATTTAGCCAAGGTATTGAAACGTCCCGGACATCTGGAGCTACGATATAAGTAACCGAACGCAGGTAAATTGTTTTGTGTGTTTATAATCTATTGTTTACAGGTATTATACTGCTATATATTCTTTACTTTTGCAAATTATTACCAACATATTTAATTCAATTCCTACAAGCCTACCAGGCCATTCCATTTTCAGATTGAGCTGGTGATTACAGATAAATAATTGTCTATTTTTGTACTTTATTGTTTTCAGAAAATTTTTTTTTCAGTTAATAGTATTTAGGTACTTCCGTCCCTCTGAATTGCAGCTAATTCACCAAATAAATATTACAGCCTACAATATTTAATAAATCTCTATATATTACAAATAAAGCCAAACTTTTAAATAATTTTAGTAAATACTTTATATAAAACAATAGTTCAAAACAAATTTATTTCAATAAATAGTTTTCGTCCTAAATCAACAATAGTAAACCGACAACATAGTTTATAATAATTTTGCTCCGGATTGATTATTTCTCAAAACTACAGCCACACCTAGACAATCATATAGCCTACAACAAATAAAAATAATAATGACTACATTATAATTAATATCACCAAATAGCAGCGATCAGGTAACCACAGTTATACAGTTATGACCCAACCTAAACAAATAGTTTTTTATCGGAGATAGTCACACTACTCGACTAGGCCGGCACTACCAATTACAAAACCATAACCAGTTAACCAAAGTGTACTTCCATGGGTTGCCAGGAGCGACTTGTGCTAAAATAAAACTTTATATAAAGTCAAACAGAAAAATAATTTTCCCAAATAACTTTACAAGTCTAATTCTCGGCACCAAAGACTTGCTCAAACAACAAAGCATCGAGCAACTACGAGTTAATGTCAATTCAATAATCAACCTCATTAAACGTTGTAACCCAACCGGCGAAATCGCGTTATTCGAACTTCCGATATTCCCAAAAATTAAAACCAAACCAAAAATAGTTGCACAGATAAAATCCTACAATAAATTTATAACAACGTTATTTGATATAAAATTGATCAGAATCAATATCGACGATTCGTAATAGTTTTTCTTAACTGACGGATTACATAGTGTCCTAATTAACATAACATAATTAACAGTACAGTATTTAACAAGGGATAAATTTTTTAGAATAATCAATTTTATTTAACCTTATAAAAATTTCATACTCTTAGGATATCAATCGACCCAGCCAATTCTAGGACACTATATAGCAAACCCCCCCAGTCTAATTATCAACCCGATCGTACCGACCTGCCTTTGCCGAACACCTGGCTCCGATCGGTGATATTAGATTATAAGCTATTTCTTACTTCCTACTTCATTCTTCTAACTTATAACAATAGCACACACCTCTAATCTATCGATGGTTTCGTTCGGTCGATTAGGTATGGCTTGGGTAATCTCTTACGAGGGCTTACCTCTACCAAACATGACGTAACAACTATTCGATGATTAGAGCCCTTTTTGCAGATCCATCAAAAAATTTTTTTCCCATTACATTTATAAGGCCTCACCAAACGTCCAGTCGTTTTTATATGTATCGCCGTGTGTAACCAGCTCCTTTTCTTAGACTATTATTTTTAATTTTGTTCATTGAATATAATATTAACTTCATTGCATCATTTTTTTTAATTCTCAAATAGTTGTTATGAGCTTTACATCGGAGATATTTGGAAATGATGACGACTTTTGGAAAAAGTAGTAGGCCAACTACCAGAGAATCTTTATATTTGCATCCTTTCAAAACCTTCCTTAACTTAGAGTCAACAATAATATTTACATCAAATTTTTTTTATCCCAAATCATCTATCCACCCACATCAGAACATACAACATTTTGTTATACTACCTACTCTCTCTTTACTATCTATCTACCACTCTGGTCTGTCTTAGTTTATAAGTTAGTTTTATATATACATCTATATATCTAGATAAATACCTTATATTAGTAGTCAGAGCAATTCTTGTTATAGTGTATCACTACAGCTGTTTCGCCGATCACAGTCGGCTTCGTCAGGTGCAGGACACTTAAATAAAACACATAAACACGACACTGAACATATACGACACTAAAAACATTGTTTTAAAATATTCGGAGGCTAGCTCTTCGTTAAATTTTACACTAAAAATGTCCGGGTGTGGCCACATCATTATTCGTTCGTTTCCGGACGGATACTGAATAAGACGGTTGATAGTTAACTGCCGTGGAAGTCCATTTGTTTATTCAGAGATAAGATTATATCGTAGATCGGGTTGGCTGCGAAGTTCAATTTCTCATTGAGAAGTATGTTGGGATGTTTCTTTTGGGTGATGTATATATTATATTCCTCCAATAAGTCGAGACGGTGTCCTTTCCTCTCATTATGAATGATGTCAAGATTGGTATTGATATTAGTGTAATTATGATTGGTGTTTATCAAATGTTCGGCAAAATTGGAAGTATGTTTGGAGAGATGATTTTTATGTGACGGTAAATGTTCTTTAAACCTTTGTGTAAAGGATCTGCCAGTTTGACCTATATAAATTTTTTCGCAGTCGTCACACTTGAGTTTGTATACTCCACTATTGTCAAATTTATTGATAATATTTGGCTTTATCTTGGTTTTAAGGATGTTATTTAGGCTATTGGAGGTTCGGTATGCCAAGTTGAAACCATGTTTACGGAATATGTTGTTTGTCGGACGGTCCAGAATGTGGTTATATTTAATTGGTAAAAAAGAAAATTAGCGATCGCAATAATATATTCCAACCTACAGAAAA
>JAGFPH010000850.1:386914-397397 GCA_018207615.1 Philaenus spumarius
TCTACTTTACAATATTATTGAATTTACCTATTGTTATATTGTTACAATATTATTGAATTTACAGGCTTATAATGGTTTTTAACTAACGTTTACCTACTTGTTTCTACAAATAAAATTAATTATTTTGTTCAGTTTTTTTTTTTTTGCAAACAATGTATGCTGTAACTAAAGAACATTCTTGCTATTGAAAAAATAAATTTGATATTTACTGTTCACTACGTGACTTTTTATTTAATCCTAAATAAGTGGTCAATATACTAACCACCGCCGAATCACAATAATAGTTTGACCAAAACGGTCAGTGGTTGGTTTATTGACCACCACTTATCAGACTATCTAAGTATGATAAAAATTCTACAATTGCAGTTTTCACATCAAGGTATTATGTGGAGTTTAGTTTTTATGAAAAAATTTTGTCTCGAAAAAAAAATGAGTTGCCCACCCAGAGCACTTTTGGGGTGGTTAGTTAATTGACCACCGAGCGTTAATGCAAAAAGACTCAAATCACCTCTGCCCTATAAAGGGTTAAAGATTTCCTGGAAGACTTGTTCACTTTCAACTAGATAGCAGCTATGTACTAACAACGTAAATGTAATAACTTAAACTATAGAAATACTTACCACATCCACTGTATCGGGAAGATATCTTCTTAACTGCTTGCAATGTCCTTGAGTCCAACAGTAAAGTATAAGACCTACAGCCCACAGAGTAAATAGATCCGTTGTCACGGACGGCTATGCACACGTTGTCTTGGCATGAAGGCAGTTTTCTAGAGATTTTCTGTAACCAAAATGTAATATTTACAAATTTTTCTTAACATATGATCTGGACAAGGCTATATTGTAAATAGAAAAAGTTTTTATGTTTGTTTCTGATAAAACTTTTACTGGTGTGTGTTAAACCTCGCTGTCTGTGTAACGTAGGCTATGTTTTATCCTGATTTTTCAAAATGTAGCTGAACATTGATTGAAAAAATGAATGTTTTCGGGAAAATAGTCCATTTGGGTGCCTTCTATTTCAGCTAAACCAGAATCTTTCAGTCCAAGCTGGCATCAGACTGTTTCAAAGTCGTGAACTATGTCATCCTAAAATGGGTACTTGGTAATACAGGTAAAAAAGATAAAGAGATGGTCAATCGCCGGCAAGAGCTAAGAGATACCTCATTGGTGCAGAAACATTCTGTCGAAGGCTAAAGGACATTAGGAAAGTGGTTGGAGCCTTAATAAGCCAATTTTAGCCCCACCGCCAGGCTTTGGCTGGCAATGAGGCATATCTGATTTTCCAAGTCCAAAATTGACTTTCTGGTTAATCTGGAAAATCTGGTTGGTTACGATATTGATGTTGTAAAACTAAAATATTTTATAGGTTAGGCCTATTCGTTGAATACTTTATGTTGACAGTGAAATGTTTACTATTGCTTCAGTGCACACATATTGAGTGTGAGCTTTCAATATGTACAATTTCATTGCATCTAAACACTCATCTATAATATGCATCTAGTTTTGACTCAATGTATTTTTTTGTCTAACCCATTCACTTTTAACGACGGTGACGCGCTCCCCGTTGCCATTGAGTGAAGCGATAGCAAATCGCCATGCACCATTAAGATCTGTTTTAGCCGAGTTAGTTCCTAAAAAATCCAAAAGATCGCATATGCTTCTTGTTCTGCAAGCTTCAGGCTTTCTTTTCGTTATATTTTCATCTTCCATGGCCTGCCCAATCGGCAAAAAAACAATTGGCTGAAAATTTCCAGCTGACGACACAAACTCTGTGTGACAGCTGACGGTTTTGTTTACATCGTATTTACTATTTTAGGGCAGAACTGATGATATATTTACCATTTTTAGCCAAAAATGTAAAACATTATTAAAAAAAATATTTATTTCAATTTCATTTCTTTTTTTTCAGATTGTGTCATTTAATAATAAATTTGAGTTTTAACCAATATAATACTTTTTCAAAACTACATTTAATTCTGATTAGAAAAACAACATTTTATATAAAAATACAAAATTCTGTGTAGAAATAAAAATACAGTAGAGCCGCGTAAATCCAAGATTCGACTAAACGAGTTTCTGGTTAACCGAGGTAGTCAAAAATTTAAAAAAATTAAAGATCGGAAGTTTGGTTTGCTGTAGACTCATGCGTTAAAGTAACCGCGCAAAGTGAAATCCGCATATACAGTAGGCTACTGTACTTATATTAGTCAAAAAGAGTTTCGGTAAATAAAACGCAGAGTTTTTAATCATTATTAAATAATGGACAATATAGTAATTCCAATACTTTGCTAATCATCAATACAATTTTGTTATTTCTTTTTCACTAAATGTCACGTTGTTTAATAAAACTCAAACTCGCTGTGTTATGGCAATATCAAGTGTAAACCAGTACTGTAAAAATATAAACGGCACACAATCAATCGAGTTCCGTTAAACAGAAACACTTATGGACTTCTTCAAGAAATAATTTTTTTAACTGGAACATTACTGTAGCCTATGTATGTCTTTTTATCATTTTATATTGTATTTTTATTTGGATGTTAGTTTTTCATCTATCTATACTTATAAAAGCCAAATACCATTGACTCATCAGTTTCTCCAAAACCACGAGGCCTACAAACATGAAATTTGGCACGAATACTCTTTATAGGCTCTAGACGCGCACTAAGAAAGGGTTTCCGAAATTTTAGGGGATTTTTTTAGGGGGTCAAAGTTACGAAATCACGATTTCTCAAAACCTATTAAACGGATTGGAATGAAATTTGGTATGTAGCTTCCTCAAGGGCCATAGATGCTTGCTAAGAAAGGGTTTCAAAAAATTCTAAATTTTAGGGGGGTTTGGGAAGAGTCAAAGTTACAAAATCATGATTTCTCTAAAACCATCGAACGGATTGGAATGAAATTTGGTATGTAGCTTCCCCTAGGGCCATAGGTGCTCGCTAAGAAAGTTGTTAAAAAAATTCGAAAATTTAGGGGAGGTTTGGGGGGGTCAAATTTACTACAAAAAAACCATCAAACAGATTGGAATGAAATTTGGTATGTAGCTTCTTCTAGGGCCCTAAGTACTCGCTAAGGTTTTAAAAAATTCGAAATTTTAGGGGGGTTTGGGGGTTCGAAGTTACTAAAAAGAAACACCGAACGGATTGGAATGAAATTTATTATGTAGCTCCCTCTAGGGCCCTAGGTGCTCGCTAAGAAAGAGTTTTTTTAAAAATCAAAATTTTAGGGGAGGTTTGGGGGTTCAAAGTTACTAAAAATCCCCGTAAGAAATACATAGTGTAATATATTTATTGATATAATATATTTTTTGTTAACCCTGGAACTGGCAGAAGGTCATGCATAACCCTCTCTCAGGCGCAGAACGCAACAATTTCAAACATTTGTGAAAATTTGCATACATTTGCATAATCGATAATTTAACCCACTTAGAATCATCCAATCGTAATAAAACTGGCACCATTGGAAAGGAAATGAATTAAACTTTAATTTTTGTATTTACAACTTTTTCGTAAAACGTATATTTACATACGTAATCATCGTTTTAAAATATGCACATCGGTCTACAGCTCTTTCCGTGCGCGAATGTGCATACCATTGTACTGTTATTTCCATCTACAATAATCTGTTAGACCATCTACAATAATTTTTCTTTGGCAATTATAACGATACTATTGGATTCATCAAGATTTTATCTTTCTGTTGGTGTCTTCCAATCAGATGTCACTATAAAAATACAATTTTTTCCAAGAATTACTGTAAACCCTTGCGATTGGACACTTTCTCAACCAATGAAACAGCCCATTTGTCAAGTGATTTTACTCCTACCATATCAAATGTTTTGACAGATTTCTTTACACCATTTTGTACAGCAAAGTCTGAAGTTTGTAACGGTAGGAAGTAATCCAGAAATAACCGGTTTTTTGTCTGTCTAGACGACAGTTGAAATTTACGTTCTAGTGAGAAATTCTAGCGCGTGGGTTCCCACGGTATTTATATGACGCATCCTGCCCGTAGTATATCGACCGCCGACTTTTCATTAGATTGATGTCATGTTGTTATTCAAATAAATATAACTCAATCACTTTTGTGAACTAAGGAAAGACAAGTATATTGTTCTTTTCTTTGATTTGTCCTCTACACTTTGTAATAATAATATTTCATTTTTGGGCAAAGCATATATTAGTAAATGACGTTACAATCTAGGCCTAGGTTAGTTACCAGTATTGTACTTGGAACA
This sequence comes from Philaenus spumarius, assembly GCA_018207615.1. Classification (NCBI taxonomy): domain Eukaryota; kingdom Metazoa; phylum Arthropoda; class Insecta; order Hemiptera; family Aphrophoridae; genus Philaenus; species Philaenus spumarius. The sequence continues at coordinate 391,151 of JAGFPH010000850.1, forward strand.
TAAAAACTGTTTTTTTCAAAATAAAAAATTTGAAATTGATAAATGTTTTTATACAGTTCTATTTAGAACTAAATTACAAAACTTTTTTACGCTTGCGAAAAAAATACAAAAAAATTTTTACTACTTGTTATGTAGGCCTAAAGTTGAACTTTTTCCTTTCGTTACTGAACATTTTTTGTTTCTTGAGCTAATAACTTTTACAATTTCAAAAGAAACTAATTTTTAGTAGCATATTTGAATTCTTTGAAGTTTTGTCTAAAAAAAAGCTATTGAACACTTTTGGATTGGGGTTCATTTACTATTTTTGGCGAATTTTTAAAAATATGCTTGCAAAACGCTATAAACGGGCTTTTCAATTTCAGCTTTAACCATGCCAGTTTGATAATACAGTAGATGCCTTTTTCACATCTTTGACCATGTTTTTATTAATTTCACCAGTTTGCCAATCCGAGGTATCTTCGGTCCACATTACGTCGGATAATCGAGGTTCTACTGTATAGTAAACTATGTGAAAACACCTAGAAAAAACACCCGATCAGGTATTAAAAAAACTTTAAGTGAATGGGTTAATCATAATGGGTTTCACAAATCAACAAATTCCTGGAAAGGATTCCTTCCTTGTTTTTCACTTGGTGAAGCCAGGTACAATATCTAGTCAACTCCTAAGAAAGCAACTGTACGTAAGTACACGAGTAACAAAATAATATAAAGAATGTACAAAGTTGTATTGTTTGATTTGTTCATTAACTTATAAAAGCTGATTTCATTCATCAACTGTAATACTTCAAGAACTATGTGAATCATTTAAAGTTATGTTTACAACTTTTAAATTAACTTTTGTGTTGTTATTATATAAATAATGTACATTTATTAGGGGTGTGCAAGATCTCGAAACTCTCGACTAGGAACAAGAAATAACTCAATATCGTCTCGATCTCGTTATCAAGAATAAAATTAATTTCTCGTTTATATTTTTCTCGATTCTGCCATAAATTTCTCGTTACATTTTAAAAATCTCGAGTTTTATTTTAGGTCTTTTTATAAAACTTAAAATGTTACATTAGAATGAAAAAAAAGATAAACAAAAATTTTCCAAACATCTCAACACAAGGAAGTGATTAGGATATCGCAATATCTTATTTAAATTACTTGATACTGACGAGAAATAACTTAGCATAGTAGAGATTTAGTTTTATATAACCTTGGTTTTTAGTAAAATAAATAATGGCGGTTAATTACTTAACTAAAAATACATATAATTATATAAAAATTAATATTTTGCATATGTAGTGTAAAGCATATTAACATATTAATCAATAGTCTAAACTGTTAAAGTACGTATTATCTAAGAGATACATTATATTTGTAATAGCTTTCATAAAATTAGTAATAATAGCAAATCAAAAGAAAGTTAACTTATTAATAATTAACTTATCCCATATATATATATTATATTCCTTTCAATGATGTAAAAAGCTATATGATATTTCTCACTCTCAACTTGAGATTAAAATTTTGGTTCATTCTCGTTACAAAAACGTTAATCTCGTTATTTCTCGACCTCGATAAATTGTATTTAATAAATTCTCGTTTCTCGCTCGTTCCTAAACCTCAGCTCTCGTCTTTTCTCGATCTCGATAATTTTTATTAAACAACATCTTGTTCTCGTCTCGAATTCAAAAAGTCAATCTCGCACACCCCTAACATTTATACATCTAATTTGTTCCGACTTATCTGCTTCCTGACATGTCTGGATAGCGCATGATCTGCCATGGGCTTATTGGTCTGGACTATTGCTATTTTAATAGAATTATACAAATTTGAGCTTCTGTTAATTTACACAAATAGGCTTACTGACGATGGCACTTGAGTGAATTTTAAATTGAACAATAATATAGCTTTGCCTTAATTACTATATTTTATATTTTTGGGTTTAAAATCACTGATTTAGGTAGGACTATCATTAAAATAAAATGTATGATGTTTTGTTTTTCAAAATTTATTCCAGGTCTTTGAGTAAAATGTTTTTCAGTCATGTCTGCTTCTTGACAAAATTTATATTAAGACTTTTAAGACAAATAAATCAAACAATACAACCATGAGCATGGGTTATACTCCTTTGTTTACTGTGAAATGATAGGCAGTATATAGAGCTACTTCTTATAATTAATTATAGGCTTTGTACATTTACGATGTTGAAAGTCTTTAAAGGCAATTAGATATAGTTGGCTGTTAGTAGACATAGTAATATCTTCTGCCACGATAGTTTTCTACCAAATTTACATCACCTTTTTTATACATAGGGAATATAATACTTTTTTTAAACGAAACCGGTACATTACCTGTTTCAAATATATGGTTGAACGCGTCCAGAATCCTTATCAAAACATTGTCTGGCAAGTTCTTAATAAACTCATATGGTATACCGTCCAATCCAGGAGCTTTGTTATTTTTAGCTTTCGCTAACACTATTTTAATTTCTGAAATTTTAAATTTTTCGTCAAGAAAAGAATCCAGCACAAACGGCTGCGCATAACTGACCTGCATTGCACGAGAGCAAGGGTTAAACAAGTTTGAAAAGTATTCAATCCAGTTACTCACATTAATGTTCGCACCTACTCAGAATTGCTTATTTTTTAACGAATTTATTAATTTCCATAATCCCCTATTATCTGTGACACGTCTAAATGACTCCTCAATTGAAAGATTGTAATCATTACGTTTCCCGGCACACATTATTTTATATTCTTTATTTGCCTGTAAATAAGCGTTTTTTGTAAAGTGTGAATCAGTTCGGCGAAACAAATGTAATAGCTTAAAAACCCTATTCCGTAGTTTCGCACAATCATTATCAAACCATTTTTGTTTGAAGAATATCTTTCTAGTTTCTGTATTACCCAAGCTTACTCTCACATGCGCGGCGCCTCTAATAGCCATAACTATTTGTTCTATCAAGTTTTGCGTGCCCTCACCCCTGTTAAATTGTTTTAGTTCAGAGTTTATTTTATCTGCAAAAAATTGTTCGTCATGTCTAGTCCATTTAAGTTTTGGCAATAAAGGAAGTATTACTTGTTGTTTATTTAATTGACCACATTTAACTTGCAAAGTAACTGGGAAATGATCAGATCCCACTTGTTCACCTACTTTAAAATCCTGAATACAAAATAAACAATTTGTCGAAACCGCTGCATAATCAATTACGGAATTACCTCTAGCATTAACAAAAGTAAATTCTCCATTTTTATCACCACCTGTCCTCCCATTTAACACAGTTAACCCAAAGTCTTCCCAAAAATCAATTATTTTTTTCCCACGAGAATTAATAATTTTATCTTTAGATTCCCTTAACCTGAAGATATTATCAGAGACACAATCTTCCGCTACTAAATCTTCTATGACCTGTCTATCTGCAATCCGTGCATTATAATCACCAATAATAATAAAGTTTTTGTCAGAGTTCTCGGACATAACATTATACAAAATTTCAAAATTTCTCTCCCAAACATTACAATTCAAATACAATGGGAATACATAAATACAATTATTCCCCTCTACTCGGATTTTAATTAAATTGATATCATTAAAACTACAGAATGAAATTACGGCCTTAAAAGTAGAATTTTTATTAATTCCTATCAGAATTCCCCCCATTGCTCTACCAAAAGCAGACGTTCTGGTTGCAGAAACCCATTTCAGTTCAAAATTACAAAAATACTTATTAAAACAATCTACTTCTTGTTCACCTACAAATGTTTCTAACAGAATAATTATATCAAAATTAACCACAAAATTTAAAAAGTCTTTATCATTAATTTTGAATTTAAGTCCCGCTACATTATAGGATAATACATTTATACATTCACCAACATCTCTCTGGACTCTTACGCATCGCTGAGACTTGGTCCAACGTCCTCATTTCGTAGCTGTCTCCACCGAATCTTCCTGCGCTTGGATTCCCACCATGCCTCTACTGACACTATTCCGTCTACCATCAGATATCTTCTTGACGAATTCACTGAAATCTATACGAAAGAGCTGTTTCAGTTTCTTAAGTCCATCTTCTCCTTCCGCTATCAGCTGGTCGTCCTTCCACGTAAATGAAAAGCCCTCCACCACAATTCGATCAAAAATAATTGGCATTCTTCGATGTCCCGCTACTCGTTCTATTTCTTTCCGAAGCTCCACCAAACGACCTCTCCTTTTTCTGACTGCCTGAGAGTAATCCCGATGTACGACATAGCCCGTGCCCTTCAAATTCCTTGTTTGGGCCATTATCCAGTTAATATCAGCATCTTCTGGTATATGTGCTATTATTGGTCCGTTTAATTGATTTCTAGATCCAGTAGGATGTGCACGATTCACCCATATTTTGTCGCTTGTTTGTAGAACATTTAAACAAAAATCTTTTATTATTTTGCAATAATCATCTCCCTGTTTATGTGTCAGACCCTTAAAGATTAAGTTATTTCTGCGCGAGCGCCCTTCCAAATCGTCTACCCTATCTACAATATATTTTTGATTTGCACGCAGTTCTTGAATTTCCTTCTTCAACTCTAAATTTTCCACTTTAAGCAATTCTAAATCCGTTGATAACGCTTGTAGATCTTCCTTAGTAGCTAAAGACGCCAATTTCTGATCCAACAAACTGCCCAGCGCCTCCATCAATTGAGAATGCGTCATGTCTCCAACTTTCTCCATATTGTTTATTTTCGAAGACCTATGTATATTCTGGTTCTCACTATCCACTAACACTTCCGGAGATGAGTTTCCTCTAGAACGTTTAAAACCTCGTTTTGTTACTGGTGTAAAAAAATTTTCAATTCTTGAATTAGGCATATGCTTTCTAATTTAGTCTATTCAGTTTACCAAATATATAAACTCAATGACAATTGCTAGAATTTATATTGAAATCACACTAAAATAAAAAATTACACTTGTATGTAAAAATGCTGTTTTGTATTACTATCAATATGTTCAACACTTTAGTTATTAAAAAATGTGAATGGGGCAATATGCAGTTTCATTAATTTAAATTCATTAGGTCAATGCACCCACGTTTACCCCAACCAGCTGCTCAGAACATTTACAAACCGCACAAAACAAATAGATCAGAGATACAAGCTCCAGATAAACTGTGATAACGCTGAACCCAACTTTAAAGGTAAACAACTGTCCACGGCCCGTGTAATCCGATGACGGACACAGATAGATGACGTAATAGATCTAGTTACTTAAAATATTTCAGTTCTTAAGTTGGCAAACGTTTGTTCAAAGTCCAAACAAATTAGACGCACACAGCAGCCTTCCTTCCGTCAGCCGAACCTAACCTATTTATACACGATGGTTTTCGAGTGAACTCATTTACTGACAGTACTCAACAGTTTTCCTCGGATTTGCATATTACAACCAACTACAGGGTTATTTAAATTTATCTTGCATACCAAAAATTACGCACAAAATTAATTAAACTCGCTTTAAATTATTAAACTCACTGAGCAAAATAAGTGCTTCCTTCTTAGACGACTCAGTCTTGCCAACCCCCCGTTTATGAACACCCTTACTAAGGTTTTTACCGGGATTATTTTGAATAGGCTTACAAACTGGGAACAAAAACATAAAATTCTTAATGAATATCAGGCCGGCTTTAGAAGAGGTTACTCAACCGTGGATAATATATTTAATCTTATAAGTATGATTAATTTACGATTAGCTAAAAAGAAAGGTAAACTTTATTGTTTTTTTGTAGACTTCTCGGCAGCGTTTGACACGGTAGATAGGCATGCATTGTTTTTTAAACTATCATGTTTAGGAGTCTCAACAAAGATATTAAGAGTGCTTCAAAATTTATACAAAGAAACTGTGGCTGGGGTATGGTGCGGAACTGGTGTGTCAGATTGTTTTGAAACGAAAATGGGAGTAAGGCAGGGATGTTTACTGAGTCCATTATTATTTTCACTTTTCTTGAATGACCTACATGAGGCATTGGAGGGAGGATGTTGTGTTGATGGGGTTTGTATTCGGGTGCTGCTTTATGCGGACGATATAGCTATTATGTCCTCATCGCCAGAAGGTCTTCAGGCTATGGTAGATAAATTAAATATGTATTGCAACACATGGAATTTAAGAGTAAACTTAATAAAATCGAAAGTGATGGTTTTTAGAAACGGTGGGAAATTGGCAGCTAATGAAAGGTGGACTTTTGATGAAAAACAGATTGAAATAGTAAACAGTTATAAATATTTAGGGC
>JAGFPH010000851.1:8496-24311 GCA_018207615.1 Philaenus spumarius
GATCAAACTTGCACTAAACATGTCAATTAGGCCTGTATAGATGCACGAAAAAAGGTTTTGAAAAGCAACCCCCCTTTTTGGACAAAAAACACCCAAAAATCAGTTATTATTACTAACTAAACGAGAATTTTTAGAAAGATGCGGTACATTAAGGGCTACAAATAAGCCCAATTTTATCAAAATCGTTGCAGCCGTTTTTTTATAAAAAAATAGTAACTGATTTTTTGGGGGTTTTTTGGCCAAAAAGGAGATTGCTTTTCAAAACCCTTTTTCGTGCGTCTATACAGCCCTAATTGACATGTTTGGTGCAAATTTGTTCAAAATCAATTGAATAGTTTTCTCTCTAGCTTTGTATACAAATATCCATATAAAAAAATACAATTTTTTGGACTAAGGGGGTCAAAAAACGGATATTTTCACAAAAATCTCAACATTGATTTTTTTGCGATCACTATACTTTCTCTCAACTATAGTATAGTGAGAAAGTAAAAGGAGTATTGTACGCACTTTTACTTTATAAGAATCAAGTTTAAGCAGTAATGCAGTACTACTGTTTTAATTACAGTATTGTATTAAGTTTAAATATTACTGACCACATTGTTTTATTTTATATCGACTTACACATTATGGAGGTATTGTTTATGAAAAATCTGTAACAAATAACGAGTTATTTCCATTTAAATATATTATGTGTGTATAAATTATTATTATTATTGTTTCAGAACCACACCGAAATAAAAATCGCCAGAGACCCAGGAGCATTAGCGACACAGTTCGCAAAAAACTGACAACAAATTTAAAATTAGAATACGATTTTTATTATTGGTTACGCAACAGGCTGATAAAACAGTTTAAATCTTTGTGATATTTAGATAAGTATTTTAATAACTTTTGTAAATAAATTAACTTAAACAAATAAAATTATTACAAGCTACAGCATTTATTTGTAAAATCAACTCCTAGTATGGTTTTATTAAATGTGATTCACCTCGTTATACAGTACTAATTGTTTTAATCGTGTGATTCAATGACATATGTTTTGGTAACCAATGCGAACACAACTTTCGATAACTTAAATTTTTTCATAGTGTAAGGCACTAATGAAATTTTGGGAAATTCGTTTTATAGAAATTATAAATTGCAGATTTACCTGAACAAACCTTTATTTACATCACAAGCCTGTCCATTCTTTGGTTCATCAAGAACATTGCCTTAACTGTTTTATATGGTAACTTTGAGTCATTGCTCTGGCCGTTAAAAGTTTGGTGATGTTCTGCTTGCTTTGGTAAAGTTTATCCAGTCTTGGGCACAACATCCAGTGATCACAGTCCAATACACAATTAATTATCTTTATTATACAAAACAAACTCATTTGTCACAAATACAAATTATGCAGAGATGAACACCAAAGCAGTTTATGCTTGTGTCTAGTCAAAATTCTGCGAGTTTACATGGTTTGTTCAAAGTCATTGAATATATTTTTCTTAACATTTCTATTAAAAAATGCAAGTAAAATGTGTTTTTATTAAATACAAGTATCACTTTTAATTAAGAATTAGTAGAATTGTTTTCAAACAAGCGATGCGAGTTCTGTCGTATCACATCACTTCACAGTAGTTCCTACATTTTTTACTTTTTGTATCTGCCATGGAACAACACCATGATTTCTTAGTAATCAAATCCAGGAACTCTTTCGCTATAGATTATAGCACTAGCCAATTATTGAAGGCCTCACACACTTATCACTCAATGTTGTTTTTATGTCAACATTAGAGGAAACCTCTGCTTGCTTTCCTCATTCAATTCTCACAGTTTCGAATTAATAATTTTAATTTAACCTAGTGAATATTTTAGGGAGTAGGTTTCACTTATACATGTACAAGAATTATTTACTATTCCACACATAAAAAACGCTGCATGTAATTCATTATTTGTAAAAAGTCATTTACACAATGTATATTAGGTAAAAATTCCTAAAATATGAAGTATTTCCGTATGATGGTTTAAGTGATTTCTCTTTTAATAGATATCTATATTTTTAAAGGTACCATAATTGAATTAAATCTTATTTTAGGTTAAGACAAAATCAAATAATTATCATCATCAAATTTAGTAGGACCTTTAGATTATAGGTGAAAACTAACAGCTAGGGCAGCCAAAAAAAAATGTCTTTGACTATGTTATTATTTGTTAAACTGTCGACCAGTCAACTATTAATATTTATTTATTACCATAGCAATTAAATATAATATAGACAATACATTCCTGTAAGACTCGTTTATTTTGATTTATTTTAGTACCTAGTAAAATTAAATTTCTAAACAATAAATGAGGCTATGATCAGGAAAGTCTAAATTATCTACAAATAAAAAATGTTTTCAAATAAGTCCATTAGTTTCCGAGATTACCCAGAACAACACCACAAAGTTAACACCTTTGAAACCTTAACATACTAAATGTTTGGATTTTTCATAAGGAATAGGAAACAAAGAACAAAACATAAGACAATTCAAACTTTTTTGTTTTGTAAATTTAGTTACAAAGTGATTACATACTTTTAATTAGCACTTTACAGATAGTACAAAATTAAATTAAAATTAATTTAAAAGGAGTGACAATAAAATTTATCACTAATAAACAATAACAAAGCACTCATAAAATAAAAACTATGGCAAAAAAATATGTCTGTATGGAACATAAATACTCAATTATTTAAGAAATGTTAAAAGATAAACGAACTACGGTTACAAAACAAAAATGCACTTTTGTTAATATAAACATTTAATGAATCTGATCCAGCAAGATTGGTGAAGACGTCAAAATTAAACATCTACTTAGTTATGACTTTTTCTTAGTTTGGTCTTTCAAGCCAGCTCCTGCGTTGAACTTGAACAAAATAATGTCTCCATCATCCACTACGTAGTTACGTCCTTGTTGTCGGTATTTTCCTGCAGACTAATAAAACAATAATGTGTTTTTAAAAAAAGAACAAATTAAATAATGAGCAAAAGTTGTGCTTTCTTATATTCACAGACAAAATCGAACAAGTTGCTAAAAGCAAAGGAAAAATCTGTACTTTTATGCAACTCAACTCTTTGGTGTAGTTACTTCGGCTCGCATTAGAATGCCGAAGTACAGTGAAACTTCCAAATAACGGACACTGCTCGGACCGCGTAAAATGTCCGCTATTGAGAAGTGTACGCTATTAGGAGAGATGTTTGTACTGTAGATGTACAATTAGTGATATGCAAGAAATAAAAACCATTAGAGTTTAGAATATTTTACGTAAAATACACAACCGATGCTTTAAAATCACTAACTCCTAATTCTTGAGCTATCTCTAAAGCTTTTTCCCTAATTAATGGACCAGAGATTGGAATGTTATTGGATCGAGCTCTGCAAAACCATTTGTATGTTAAATTGTCTATCGCAAGGCCTTCTGTTTTCGGAAACGCTAGTTTACTTAATGAATTTTTGTTTTCCGACCACGATTTTAGAATTGCCTCTTTATTTTTCAAAATGTCACGAACTTGAGTCTTTCCAACTTGAAATGTTGCCGCTAAATCACGCATACTATTTTTTTCTTTTTCATATTTACGCACAACTTCAACTTTTTCGCTTAAAGTTAAACGCTTTCGTTTCAAAGACATCGCAATTCACACTGTTCTCACGGTAACTTTATTCAAACTGAATTGTAAAAGGTTTTAACCACCACTGTTATTAAATGGCGCAAAGAAAAGAAACCTAGTTTCCAGGAAGTCAAATTCCTGGTAAACAGGACATCAACTTCCTGGTAAATAATGCACAAACATTGCATTGAATGTTTTGAGACATCTACAATTCTTAGAAAAGGGCAACATTTTATACTCCGCTGTCCCTAATTCAGAAGTTTCGACTAATCTACTGACTACCAATTTGGTGTCCGTGTCCGTTTTTGGAAATGTCCGTTATTTAGAAACACTACAAAGGCCATAAAAGCATGAGCTATGTCGGACATAAAAATGTCCGATATTAAGAAGTGTCCGCTAAGGGAAGTTTCACTGTATTGACATCATGCGATAATTTTGTGTGTGTCTGTTTTCCTGTAAACACGATATAAGCACTCACAGACGTCATAGAAAACTTCTAGTGATACCAAAATCTTCGTAATTTTATTGCGGAGAGTTGAAAAGCTTTTGAGCTTTCTAGCGTGAGTCGTAGCGCGTCGGGAAAACGTTTTTGGGTCAAAATTTTGAAAATATTGGATCAAAATTATGAAAACTCTGTGTGGGGTAACGTTTTATATGTTTTTGGGTACGGAAAACCCGATTTTGACAGTTAAAAAGTCGTGGAGCTTCAAGGTCACATTTTTGGGTCAAAATTTTGAAAATACAGTGTGGGGTATCGTTTTATATGTTTTTGGGTATGGAAACCCTGATTTTGACAGTTTAAAAGTCGTAGCGCGTTGGGATCACGTTTTTGGATCAAAATTTTAAAAATTCAGTGTGGGGTTTCGTTTTATATGTTTTTGGGTACGGGAAAACCGATTTTGACAGTTAAAAAGCACGTTGGGGTCATGTTTTTAAAAATTTTGAACATACAGTGGGGGGCAACGTTTTATATGTTTTTGAGTACGGGAAAACCGATTTTGACAATTAAAAAGTCGCAGCGCGTTGGAATCTTTGATTTTCTTTCAATTCGTGTGTTTCAGTCCGGACGAGCCAAAGTCTCGAAAAAGTGTTCCATCTTTTCACTAGTTTTTACTATGTAATAAGGAATATTCAGAAAGTAAAATGGGCTATTATAAGAGCAATCAAGAGATGACTACCAAACCATTTTGATTTAATTTACTTTTCTAAACATACATAATTTCTAAAATTTCTACATAATTTAGTCACTAGAAATTGTTTTAGAGTTGTCATATTATGTCCATAACTTATTTTATTAATTTTTAAACTTAGGTAAACACACAATGGATGTGTATTATAGCCTTACATATACGAACGAGAAACCAGAAATAATTCTGATTAGTCACACCACCTGACTTCTATTATCAATATTTTAAAACTCCGTATCTGTATTGTTATTATTGGAATATATGATACATAATATTACTGTTTTGTAACAAAAAGTATGGAAATTAGCATAAACAATATTCTTGAAGCTAATTTCAAAACAAATTTGGACAAAATTAGGACCACCTGAACTACAACTGAAGTCAACCTTACCTAACAAAAAATGGCAGATACTCTTTGTAGTTTTATAAAGAATTTTACTGAAAAAAGTAACACATTTTAAAAGAATTTATAAATTACACGAGTGTACAATTTTAAACTGTTTCTTTTCTAGTTTATGTAAAATAATGCATTTTCTTTATTATAAAATTATTGTTTCAGTTGAACACAAAACCTTATACTTTAAGACTGTGTTTACAACTTTGCTGAAAACCTTTGAACATGACCATCTAGTACGTTATATTTACAAACAGAGTAAGACGGAACAAAAGCAAACACAATATATACAAACTTTTCTTTAAAAAAATCTATACTACAGTATCACTTACCTTGCAAGCTGCTTCTGAACCTTCTTCCTTAAAATCATCAAACTTCATGACATCAGCCATTATGAATCCTTTCTCAAAGTCTGTATGAATCCTTCCAGCGGCTTGAGGTGCTTTCGTCCCTTTCTAAAACATACGTTTTACTAACAGTATTGATATGTAACTTTAATTTGATAAATAATGGTAATTCTGTACCCCTTTTTAAACTTGTAATATTCATGAATGCACTACTTACTAATACTGGTACTATAAAGTTAATGATGGGCTTTAGAGTGATTTTCTGTGAGCAGTGAAAGCAGTGAGCATTTAAGGAAAAGAGCAATTAACAGTAGCAGCGATTTAATCACAGTTTAAATCTATGTTCTTGTTATACGTTTTCTTTTACTGCTCTCTGCTCAATACATTCATTTTTGATAGTAAACTGATTGTTAGTAACATATTATGGCATGTTACAAATGCGTTTTAGGTGATCGTGTAAAATGTTGTATGTAAATAAAATTGAGAATGATTATTTAATTGGTACAAAACTTAACGAAAGTAAATTTACAAATTAAACACTCTTAATGATAATCTGATAAATATAGCAGAAATAATTACGGTATTCAATAATATTCAAAACTAAATTCTCTTTGGAAAGAAAGATATTATTCAAAAAAATGTAAACAAATTAGAATGCCATCAAAATAATATTTGCTAAAAAATAATAACAAGTTTAATAAACGGTATCAGTTAACTGACACAAACTTTCTCCCAACTTACTGTAGTCAAAATAATATTGTTTTCAATCATTTTATTTATTACTTTTTAGAACAAAACAAAAAAATAATATTCTACCTACGTCAATCGTATAAAAAAATTATTGTCCCAGGCGGGATTCGATCGCGCGACCTTTGAATTACTGGCCGTGCTCGCTACCGTGGTGCTACCTTGTGCGGCCGCTGCCGCGATGCTAGATTGACAACACAAACTTGTTTATTTTTAAACATTTCCCCATAATTATAAAACGCCGAAGTTTTGATAAAAGCGGGTGGTGTCATTTTGTTTGGCATCTTAAGCACTATAAATACTGAAAATTTGATCAAAATCGTTAGAACCGTTTTTGAGAAATTTGCATTTTTGTCGTTTTTTATGGGTTTTTAGGGGTAAATTACCCTTTAAAATTCAAAATTCCAAAAAATGAAAAAAACGCCTGGAGATATTAGGGTTTAGTACCTACATACCAAATTTCATGAAAATCGGACCAATAGTGTCCTCTCTGGTCGTGTATACATACAGACAGACTGACACACAGACACCACTCTAAAAACACTTTTTTGGGTTCAGGGAGCACCAAAACAAAAAATTCCACTAAAAATATTTTTGGGTTTCTAATGGGGTGGAATGCCACCCATTAGAAGATAAGTTTTTGTTCAAATTTTGGAAGAAGATGAGTTAATTTAATTTTGTTTATTTTAGTTTTAAATGAAAATAATTATAACTTAGGAAGATGATGGTGATAATTCAATGGTATAATGTTTTGTTTGAGTTATATAAAGAGGAATAATGGCAATATAAACTGCTCCTTGCAGTTTTCCAGTTAAAGGTATTTCTTATAAGTTATGAGCGTGTGAAGTCCACGTAATTAAATTGAATATGTAATTAAATTATAAAATATAATTTTGTTTTTGTTATGAAATATAAGTTGTAAAAGAGTTTAGTTAATAGTAAAATGAATTAATAATTACGTAACTTGGTTAGCGATTAGAGCTTTTCTGCACTGGAAAAAGTTATGGACAATTTAAAAATAAGACAGTTCTTCGTGTAGTTTGCCTGTGATGACCAACTCAAGGTCAAGGTCAAGAAATCTTGTCGAACGCGAATCGTAACTCGTAAGAGTTAGTAGACATTTAGACCCCATAGATACAAGACGTTGTGGAACTACTCATAAAAGCAGCCTTGAACCACCCAGGATCGAGCAATCCGGCATCTGGACCAACAGGACCCCAACGCCATCCTACCCTGGATCCTGAGGGAAGAACGCAACTTCAGGCTAACTAGGTACAGGAAAGCTCAGAAATTTTATTTAGTAATTTTTATTTTTTATTTTTAAATTATAACTTTGACTAAACTCTTGGGGAAACTCTAGATTTATAATTAAGGGCTTGTTTTAATATAAAGTAAATTCAGGTTAACGAAATGAAATAATTTTATTACGATATAGTAATTTTAACGAGTACACTCACCTTGTTTTTCATTGCCGAAAAGAGAATAAAAGGAAATTTATATAAAATATACGATGGAAATCTAAAATGAAAATTCATGATAAGGATTGATATATGTTTGGTATATATACATGAAGATGTTAGCAAGTAAGAATATATTTAAAATAATATAATTTGCGTTTTGTTAAGAAAAATAAAAGAAGAAACTTTTTAGTATAACAGAGATTGAGTTTTAATTTCAACAAAACCAACTGATTGGATTTTGAAATATAAGCGCAAAATTAAAATTAAATGGATTTCATTGAACAGCATAAATCAAGCTAAGAGTAAAAGCAAATTAATTAAAAATAAATGGTCAAGTGCTCTGACCGAGTTAACAAGTTTAAAGTATCTGTAATTTTGCAATCATAAAATTTTATTCTTTATAACCGTCCCAAGACGGCACGACTTCGAGAAGAGTCATTTCAAATTAAAATCCAATAAAGTAGCTAAAAGTGTCAAATTAAAGAATTATTCAAACCAGCCGCATATCCTCCAGGAGAACTCAGGTAAGGGACAAAGAAGCAAATAGTGATAATTAAGCAATTAGAAGTTAAGAGATCCTATTAGTGCTTTTGTGGCGAGTTTTGGAGGTTGTATCAATGAGACAGGGAAAGAAGGGTGGAGGGTAGCGGTATGGTCTTGAGAGCCGGACTGTGATTTGCGTCCGTTCGTCTCAGGTTCAGGGAGCACCAACACAGATAATTGCACTAAACAATTTTTTGGGGTTCTGGGAGCACCAAAACAGATAATTCAACTGAAAATTCAAATTCGAACATTTTTACGAAAACAATACTTTCTCCATATACTACGTATAGGGTGGAGAAAGTAAAAATTACCAATCTTAATGACTAAGGAGTAAGAACAATCAAAATATAGATGTCTTTGGATTAAATACAAGTTTTAGAAAAGGAAATGTACACATTCTCCACTTTATTAAAATAGGAAATAAATTGAAAATAATTCATTTCAATAAGGTCACTTAAGCTTAGGTAACAAAACAAAATAAAAACACTTTTTCTATAAAAAAAAATACAAAGATGTATACAGTATTGTAATACAAAAATAAAATAAAACATAGAAAAATTGTGATAATTAAAATTAGTTAACAACTCTTAACATTATACTGTATTTTGTTAAAACTCTTAACTGCTCTTTTCTCTGCTAACTTATCTGCTCTCTTTGAAAAGGCGCGAAAGTTCACTTATTCTCAGAACACATGAGTGGTATCAAAAATGAAACGTCATCCAAGCTAGACCAATCAGTGTATCGTATGATGAATGTTAGACCAGCCCCTTCCCCCTTGGGTTAAATGACACTGAACAGTTAATAAGCAAACGCTGTTTTCCAGTTTAGTTTATTCATTCTTTTTAAATAAAGACAGCTAATAAAGTGGCCTATTTGAGCAAAAATTAATTTTATTTTGATTAACATAAAGACTGTTTTATATTTTAAATATTCCTTAACTTTAAAAATCCAAACCAACAACAAGGAAAATACAATAGGCCAAAAAGTGCGAAAGTAAAAAATTATGTTTGCAGTTACAAGTTTATTGAGCATCATAATCTTATAGGCCTTCCTGAAGGCAGATTTTTCAAGAATGATTTGAAAAGATTTTTGTATAACATATTGACTCAACAAATTTGCTAAAGAAGGCAGTTTTGTTAACTCTTCGCAAAACGTGTTCTTCCTGTGACTGAGCGCGACTAAACCCACAAAACGTGATCTTCCCTGTGACTGGGTGCAGTTTCTGTCCCATTCACTTTACATTGGAAAAGAGGGAGTTTAGTCGTTGTCTAGAGCAATTTGTTTTACCTGAGTAGATGGTAGGAAGTGTAGGAACCCTTCTACAAGTCCAGGTTCAGTAGAATAGAAAACTAGACACTACAAAGCAACTTACGATCGTTCAAATTGGGCACCATCTTGCTAGTCACTCATAAGAAGACCTGTCATCTTGCTAATCATTCATAAGAAGACCCTTCTATGCCGTAGCACTGCAAGAGTTTATTGACAATGTGCCATCACACCCAGCCACAGGTGTGCTTAACCCTAGGACCGGCAGTTTTAACGAAAATGGATTTTTTGGCGTGTGCAAGCTTTTATTCCAAAATTCGCCAAAAATAGTAAATTAACCCCAATCCAAAAGTGTTCCATAGCTTTTTTGTAGAGAAAGGTTCAAAGAATTTGTATATGCCAGTAAAAAAATTATAGATGTAAAATTTACAAAGTTATTAGCTCAAGAAACAAAAAATGTTCAGTTACGAAAAATAAAAGTTCAACTTTAAGTCTACATAAAAAGTAGTAAACACTTTTTGTAATTTTTTCCATAAATGTAAAAAGTTTTGTAATTTAGTTCTAAATAGAACTGTATACAAACATTTAACATTTTCAAATTTCTTATTTTGAAAACACAAGATTTTATGTTCTTCCTACAAGTCTGCTATCAAAAGTATGCCAAGTTAGAAACGTAATTTACTAATATATGCTGTGCCCAAAAATGAAATATTATTATAACAAAGTGTAGAGAATAAATCAAAGAACTGAACTGTACACTTGTAAATTATCTTTTCATAAAAGTGTTTGACTTAGAATTATTTGAATAACAAAAGGTAGAAAAATATAGAAAACTCTCGTCTGTACAAGATGCGCACGCAAACTCCTATGTCTAGCCATGTTGTAAAAGTCCGTTACGCTTCAGGTTTGAACGTTAGATGAGACCGTATTAGCAGTCACTTTCCCACGGTCCTACACAATAAACTGTTCAAATATAGCATATTTGGTTTACAGGGGAAGTTAGCTTGAAGCATTATGTTTACAAAGATACCAAAATATCTCTAAAAAGCGATTGAGGTCACACAGATATCACGTGAAATAAATAACGCCGTTTATTGGTTGGAAAACAGACCAATTGCAAGGGTCTACGA
The DNA here is from genome assembly GCA_018207615.1 of Philaenus spumarius. Lineage (NCBI taxonomy): Eukaryota > Metazoa > Arthropoda > Insecta > Hemiptera > Aphrophoridae > Philaenus > Philaenus spumarius. The sequence continues at coordinate 19,200 of JAGFPH010000851.1, forward strand.
AACCCCTTACAACTTCAGAACTATTTGTCCGATTTTTGATTGGATGAAAGTTTTGGATAGGGGAAATTGCGATGAATCCATTGATACATAGGTTTAAGTAAGACAACTACTGGGCGGGCTTTAGAGATTGACGAAAGTTGAGTTATTTCGTTATGTTTTGTATGAATTTTCGGGCGTTGATTGATTTGTAGAAAACTAATAAACTGCAACGATGATTACGTATGAAAATATACGTTTTAGAAAGAAATTGTAAATACAAAAAATAAAGTTTGAAACATTACCTTTCCAATGGTGTTTGTCTTTTTGAGATTGGAAGATTTATAGTGGGTCAAATATTCAATACAATCACTCGTTACAAATGTGTTGTCATGATCGCACGTTTCGTGCAATCTGCCAGTTCTAGGGTTAATCTTCTGGAAGGCAAATCTTCGCAAAGTTTTTGCCCCTAAATGATACTGCACTGATACTATCTATGGACCAAGGAGTCATTGCAACTATGAAGAGAACATACAGGGCAAAGTTGTTACTGTTAAAGATCGAAGAAGGCTGCGTTCTAAAAGAATTTTGTTGGAATTATAGAATTTTGGATAGCATTTACGATATTCTGTCTGCATAGGATTACATCAAACCCTCAACCCTTGTTAAATCATGGAGAAAACTCTTTCCGAGTATCGAAACAAATGTCAACCAAAACATTTGCGAAGAAGAGAATTAAATCAGGCCGACCGCCGGGATTTGAACGACTGACTGATGCTGAGACAACGAACAATGGGAGTGAACGAGACGAAAGTGAAAGAGCAAAATGGAAGTGAAGAAGTCGATTCACCTGCATGGATGACATACGAGAATGCTTTGCAGCACATAGACGGATTGCTTCAATATTTAGAGGAACAAGACGACGATGCACATCTGGCACAAAAACTCACGTTAAGGAAATTACAATCTAGAATAAGAAAACGTGTTTCGAAAGCCAGAAGCAAACACGAGAGACTGTTTTTTTTAAAGGGCGTAACTGAACACTTTTTGTATATACAGTATTGTTTTTCGTTTACTGTCCTTTATTTTAATGATTTAGACTTAAAGATTGCAAACGTTTCTACTGTAATGTACAAATGTATGTATTTTTTATTCTGTTTATTTTTTACAATAAAACATAGCTTTTATGTTAAAATACTTTTTTCATTTTTGCATCTCAATTTTAGTCTTTTTGGGTTATCCACGATTTTTGTTATTGCTTTTGCCACCCAATAAGGACTTTACTACACTTATCACTTTAATTTAATGTTAAAACCTGATTAAGTCGAAATAGTTTTAATTGTAAAATAATTGTTTTTAAGCTTTAACAGTAATATTTCGTGTCAGAAGACCATTGATACAACTTTTTTTAAATGTTGCCATTACCAAGTTTTAAAACCATGCAATTTTGTTTTTTTCCTACGTCTTATACTTTCTGAAGTCTGCAAGGTCTAAGTTTGTGAAAATTAAGCGTTAATGCTTGTATATACATCCATTTACAATCTCACAGCTCAGTCAATAGTTAAAATATTGATGTCAAGTTTGTACCATGTTTCATGTGTAGATTTGCCCATTCTTAGACTCCGAATGTAGTACAAAATTATTATTATAAGGGGTGTTTCAAAATGAACATTGGGCTTTTAAGGCTTTATCTGAGTGCATGCACAGTTTCCTCCGTTAGAAAGCCCTAGTAGCAAAGATGGCAACTAGCGAACAGAAAGTTTTTTGTGTTTTACAATTTGCAAGGTCTGAATCTGTAGTTTCAGTACAACATGTGTTCCGTCTTAAGTTTAATGTAATCCTCCAAGCGATACCATAGATGGTATCATCAGTTTGAAGACACCGGGTGTCATTGCATAGGGAAGAGTAGGGGTGACCAAGAATGACTAAAGAACTTTTTAAACGAGTGAGTCTTTCACGCGTAGCCATAAGAAATCAGTTCGGAAGGCTAGACATGAATTAGCAATTCAAGTGACAGTTGTGTGGAAAGTTTTAAATAGACGCTTAAAGTACGTCTTTACTGTTTGCCGTTGTTATAAACTTTAACCCTTTCCACTCCCAATAGAACAGTGCACTGGTTGCCGTCTACTTGTAATTAATTTTACGGTAAAATTGCAGTACTACACTGTAATTGTCATATTTTTAATAACATATGCTATATTCAAGTTCTGATGATTGTTTCATCAGGGGTCTGTTTTATGAGGTCTCTTGCTAAAAAACTGTAGGTTTAGAGCATTTTAGGCTTACAATATGGGAAGTTTTTACATAAAAACAAACTATTTACAAGTTGACTACAACTACTAAAAAGCACGTAACACTAAATAATACAATTCTCATTTTGATACTTCGAACAAAAACAAACAAATCATCCAAGTGTTCCACAACATAGTACTGGGAAACGCGCGATACGATACAGGTTAGCCTACGACAGAACTGTTCAGAGAAGACTTACTAGGTTCCACTTATTCTTCTTCTTCTGTGGGCGGTCAGAAACCTTAAGCACGTCAGCCTCTTGGGCTTATTGCGCTCCCACTTAAGGATGTTGAACCCTTAGTTACCCTTGTCGAGATCCATAAGCCTGTTGAACTTAAGGATCTTGCTGACAAGGTCATCTTGGGGTATTGTTTGTCCTTTGTTCAGCCTGCCAAAGGTTCTATGACTCACCTGCTCAAGCCTCTCACACTCATAGATAAGGTGTTCCGCAGTCTCCTCCTGCAGGCCACATTTCCTGCATTTAGGATCTCCGGTAAAGATACCCATATTTTTCATATGTTTCCTGAAGTGGCCGTGCCCTGTGATTAGGGCAATCGCCTCTTTTGCCTTGCACCTACTTAATGACAGGATGTCCGATGCAATTTGTCTTGATGGATCAAGAAGTGAAAGCTTACTCATCTTTAAGCCTTGAGTGTTCTTCCACGTCCTACTATGTTCCATCCTTGCCCAGTCGGCAACCACTTGCATGGCTGTCGTCTTGGATATGCCACAGAAGGGTTGCGGTCCTGTGAAGTCAGAAGCTGACGCCCTGTTTGCCAGCCTATCTGCATGTTCGTTTCCATCTACTCCAGCGTGTCCTGGAACCCAACAGAGTGTAACCTCGTTGATGCCCGCAAGCTGTTTGATGGATTCGGCGCATTCCAAGACTAATTTTGACCTGATCTCGTTTGAGCTCAGGGCTTTTAATGCAGCCTGGCTGTCTGTGTGTATACAGATTTCTCTATTCATGTGTCCGAGTCTTAGGTTTTCCCTGGCACATTCCAATAAAGCTGTGACTTCTGTTTGGAACACTGTTGGATTTTCCCCCATTGGCAGCACACATTCCTGCCAGGGGTGTCCACCACAGATCCCCGCACCTGTACTCCCTTTAGTCTTTGAGCCGTCCGTGTACCATTCCAGCTCATGCTCAGGGAGGGGTCTCCTTCCCTCTGACCATTCCTCTCGGTCTAGTATTACCACCCGGAATGGTTTTGAGAAAGAGTATCTAGTTTTCATATGGTCCGAGATCATATCCAGCATCCGATCTCTGGCAACCAATGTGGTTATCCTGGCGTGTCCCAAGTCCCTTGGGCCTTGTATCCAGAGTTCCTCGCATTGGAGGCGATAAGCACTCTTCCTAGCCGCTGCCCTAAAGACAGGCAAGCCGCTGCACCCTTGCCAGGTTCGCATAACCTTGTTGTCCACCATTCAATAGCGCCATACGTCATGGCTGGTCTCACCACGGAGGTGTAGAGCCAATGCATCAGCTACTAGGTTCCACTACTATCCAGTACACATGTTTGATGGGTAGAAGAATGCAACCAAATAAAAAGAAATGATCCGCTGCCATGCAACGATGCTGCCGCGCTAGATGCGGGCTGCGAGCCATAGTGATATTTTGCCAACCCTCACGTTACGCGGGTTGCTAAAGCCTACAGACTACGGTTTACATGCCTACTTTGCAAACAATATGTTACTGCATGACGATGAAGATTTTTTTGGATTGTGTCGTCTTCAGTGATGAATCGACCAAAGTGGACATGTGAACACTCATAATGTGCGCATCTGGGGGTCAGCAAATTCCCACGAGATGGTATGAGTTGCAACGAGACATCCAAAAATTTAATGCTTTTCATGCCATATCCCAGCGGAAAGTTTATAGGCCTATCTTTATTGCTGAAAAAAATGTAACTGGTGTTTCTTATCTTAATGCGCTACTACTCAATTGGAAAAAGTTGAACCACTTAACTTCATTTGTAAGAAAGATGGTGCGCCGCCTCATTGGTGTAACACGTGGTTAAACGACGTTGTAGCCAACCACTGGATTGGCGGCAAGGGGCTGAATGACAGAGCTTGTTTTACATGTCCTCCGTTCACAACGATCTGATGCCATGCGATTTTTACCTTTGGGGGTTCATAAAGAATCTTGTGCATGTTCCTCCGCTACCAGCTGACTAGCCCGACTCAAGGAACAGCATTGAAGCAGTTGCTGTAACAATAACTCCAGAGACACTGAACAAAGTTTGAGATGAACTCGATGTGTGCCTTGCGATGAATGGTGCCCACATTGAACTCTTGTAGGAAGAACAGTTAGAGTTGATATTTCATTTGATATATTATTCATAATTGTAAGTTAAATGTAATAAATACTAAAAAGCCTTAAAACCCCGATATACATTTAAAACAGCTTACCAGCACTAACACACTTTCTACACACTGGCACGTAACCAAGTATTAGAGGCATTTTCACCTGGGAACCTGTAAGTAGGACATGTGGCCTGCGTGAAAAAACCACGAAACATATTATTTACGAAGAGGCACGGACAAGTGAATTACAAAACCTTAGGAAACCTGAACAAAGAACAAACCATCCTCGTCAAAAAAGTCCTTTAGACGAAATATAACAACTCTCACCTATGTTACACAAAGGAACACAAAATGTCTTCTATATTTATAAAAGCGAAATACCACTGACTCTCTCATCACGATTTCTCAAAAACTACCGAACGGATTGAAATGAAATTTGGTATGTAGCTTCCTCTAGTGCCATAGGTGCTCACTAAGAAAGGGTTTGAAAAAATTCGAAATTTTAGGGGGGTTTGGGGGGGATCAAATTTATTAAAA
>JAGFPH010000851.1:24411-35130 GCA_018207615.1 Philaenus spumarius
CAGAACAGGAAAAAATCAAGAAACATGTATTTAAATGTAACACAACATAATGCTTCAGCTCTGATCACACGGTGGCCTCGGTTTAGCTCGGAAGTTTTCACACAGCATGCAAAATTGTTCCAATTCCGAATCGAACTGAAGGGATGGGATATTTCAATAGTTTATTTTAATAAAACAAATTGAAAAATTATTCCAATCGAAACCAGATAAACTATTCACACTTGTCTTGTACGTGCATTCGAACGACTTCTCGGTTCGATAAAGTGTTTGATCGAATTATTTGTTTTTCTTAATTACAGCTGATGCAACTTTGGAAATATGTTGTAAATTATAAATAAAACATACAGCCAATATAACAGTTTTTGGTCTATTACACCATTCGAGGAAAGTCTTATTATGGTTGATTAACATCCATTGCTGTACACAATCGTTAATAGTGATTATTATAATTTAACAATAAAGAAAACTACTTCAGGAAATTTGAATAAAAGTGGTAACATATAAATTGTTATTTGCCAAATAAATAGTTTATTTAGTCAAAACATTACTTTCAAACTTATTTTAAGAATGTTATATAAAATGATGTTAAAGATGTGCAAAAGCAAGAATTTTGCAAGTTTTGCTTTTTACTTTCTCCACCCTATACGTAGTATATGGAGAAAGTATTGTTTTCGTAAAAATGTTCGAATTTGAATTTTCAGTTGAATTATCTGTTTTGGTGCTCCCAGAACCCCAAAAAATTGTTTAGTGCAATTATCTGTGTTGGTGCACCCTGAACACAAAAATATTTTTAGTGGAATTTCTTGTTTTGGTGCTCCCTGAACCCAAAAAAGTGTTTTTAGAGTGGTGTCTGTCTGTCAGTCTGTCTGTATGTATACACGACCACAGAGGACACTATTGGTCCGATTTTCATGAAATTTGGTATGTAGGTTAAACCCTAATATCTCCAGGCATTTTTATTTTTTTGGAATTTTTAATTTTCAAGGGTAATTTACCCCTAAAAACCCATAAAAATCGACAAAAATGCAAATTTCTCAAAAACGGCTCTAACGATTTTGATCAAATTTTCAGTATTTATAGTGCTTAAGATGCCAAACAAAATGACACCACCCGCTTTTATCAAAACTTCGGCGTTTTATAATTATGGGGAAATGTTTAAAAATAAACAAGTTTGTGTTGTCAATCTAGCATCGCGGCAGCGGCCGCACATTGTAGCACCACGGTAGCGAGCACGGCCAGTAATTCAAAGGTCGCGCGATCGAATCCCGCCTGGGACAATAATTTTTTTATACGATTGACGTAGGTAGAATATTATTTTTGTTCTAAAAAGTAGTAAATAAAATGATTAAAAACAATATTATTTTGACTACAGTAAGTTGGGAGAAAGTTTGTGTCAGTTAACTGATACCGTTTATTTAGAGTTGGTAAGCATGTAACTTTTACGAAACATATTTAGAGCCTCCGTTACTAACTTTGCAAGAACAGGATATGTTCAATATTAAAAATAAATTTTAAATTATTATACAAACTGAATTAAATCCTGTGCTGATTGAAAAGGTTTATTAAAAAATAAAATTTGAAATAAGACACAAAGAAAAAATAAATGACGATTACGTACAGCTTTGATTTCAAGTAATAAACAGATCACAACAAACCTAATGTTAAATCGGAACAAAACTGCATTTCCCACAATAAAGAAATTTTACTTTGAAATTCGGAAATGAGGTGTAGGACTTTATTCTTAAAAGAGTTGGTGATCGACTCAACACAAATATATGTGAGAAATGAAATATAGTCGCAATCATCGAGCCTTTAATAAAAATATCTAGAAAATGCTGCATAGAAAATGTACAAAGTGATAATCTAATTTAGTTTTTCGTTGTAAATTCAACAGACTCTCAAATACATAAAAATAAAAACATATCCAATAAGACAAACATATTAGGGTAATATACCGGATGTCCCACGAAGAGGTCCCTATTTTTGAATTGATATGACAGACGTATAGAGCACGCTACAGACTTGAAATTCTACAGTCGTGACTAACTCATATGTAAAAGAAATACCCCTGAGTATCAGTTAATTCTGACTGATCCAAACAAAATGGCGGAAAAACAAAAAAAACAACAAAATTAGCAATCGTATTTTAAGGGTAAACCTACTTTTATTTAGAATAGGAACAGCTACAGCTGTTTAGACTATTTTAAATCTATCAGCTGACTGCGTGTATCCACAACAATGAACATATTTGGTAATAAACATTGGCATTTGTTATTAAGTTGCATTGTAAAGTATCTTATGTACCATGCCGTTTTCAACTGAGCATAAATTGAAATGTTGTTCCTGGGCTATTGCCTTTGAAAATGATTATGAAGCAATGAGGTGTTTTAGGGAAAGGTACCCAGGTGTAGTTCCACCGTCAAGGAAATCTATTCGTAAGTGGAAGACTATCCTACTAGAAACTGGGTCAATACAAAAAAATACCATAGATCCTCCAACATATAAAATGAAGAAATCGTATGTGCTGCTTTCATGGAATCTCCAAATACGCCTAATTCAGTAAGAAAGTTGGAATCTGCTACAGGGATTCCGAAGTCATCTGTCCAAAGGTATGCCAAAAAGAACAAAATCAAACATTATAAAACTCATTTAGTTCACGGACTGCTTGAAGATGATCCTGACAGACGATTGGAATTTTGTTCGAAAATAATTGAAAAGACTGACGTAGATCGCAAATGGCATGAAGGAATCGTGTTTTCAGATGAAGCGACATTTTATCGAACAGGAACTGTAAACAGGCATAATTGTCATTACTATAACACAAAAAATCCACATATCTTACAAGAAGAGAAATTAAAATCAACAGGTATAACAGTTTGGGCTGCTGTTACCAAGGATGGTGTTTTGTCGTATGACATATCCCGACAAACAATGACTGGAGAAAGGTATGCATCAGTTTTAAGCAATCACATAGTTCCTCATCTTTCTCAGCCTGAGATGAAAGATGTTTTTTTCCAACAGGATGGAGCTCCTCCGCATTATGCTAATGTGGCGAAAGCAGTTTTGGACCAAAATCTTCCTAACCGTTGGATAGGTCGTGGCAGCAGCTTCATGGACTGGCCCCCAAGGTCTCTAGACTTGACTGTTTGTGACTTTTTTCTGTGGGGCTTTTTGATGGAGAAGGTTTATTGTCATAACATTGCGACAGACGATGAACTAATGAGGTTGATCGAAGAGGAACTGTTGTTGATACCTTGAGAGTTGTTCAGCAAAGCATATGACTGTTTTCTATTTCGTTGTCATCAGTGCATTGCGGTCGATGGACATCAGTTTGAATAAGGTTTACGGATCAAATAGATTTTATTTATTTATGAGTTACTTATATCTTTAATTCCCTAATGTTGTTTAGTGCTTAGTAACATCGTTAAAATTCAATAATTATGTTGTAACACTTAAGCAAATAAAACTATTTTAACGAAAAGGTACTATTTCTTTGATATCCCGCCATTTTGACCTAATGTGTCAGAATTAACTGATACTCAGGTGTATTTCTTTTACATATGTGTATGTTAGGACTGTTGAGTTTCAGGTTTGTAGAGTGTTCGGTGCATCTAATATATTAATTCAAAAATAGGGACCTTTCGTGGGACACCCGGTACATTATTTCAAAAAATATAATTAAACAAATAAATAATGTAAAATAATTTTTATATACTTTATGTCAATTTAACTCTTGGATTTAAATTTATTTATTTATTTTTTTTTTTTTTTGCTTTCCATGCCACTTTGGGCCTTTCGGCTAACGAGCATATTTTTTTGGGTTTTTAATATTTTATGGTCCCCCGCGGGATTTGAACCCGGGACGTCTTGCTTATGAGGCAAGTACCATAGCCGTTGAGCTATGACAGAGGACAGGATTTAAATTTAAAAAACTGATTACTTAACAGAATAGGATAAAAAATGAAGACCTGTAAGGAGCCTAATATACAAAAAAATCCTATTTGTAATTCTCCTTGACATGTAAATTTGTCTTTCATAAAGCAATACACATTTCTAGCTGGATAAAGATATTCCTATATAATTCCAAACAACAAATTTGTGTATGGTACATTGTTTTAATTTAAAGTACTTGTCGATTGAATTAATAAAGCGCTCTTGCCAATTAATGTCGTCTCAAAACAGAAATATTTTTACTATACCTTTTCAAAAAAATCTTTTTCTCTGTGGTTTTAGTTTCCTATCTTAAAATAAATTTTAAACGTTCCTATGGTAACTTCAACCAACTGCTACACAACCTCTTATAACAACAGTTGTTATTGTACAGACACTGATAAATTTCAACAGCTGAGCTTTGTTATTTTTAATGGACAAAATTAAATTTTTTAAAGACTATTATTGCCATTTCCCAAAGATGAAGCCTGAACCGAGCAATGTCTCATACCCAAAGCAAAATAAACAAAATTTCATCAAATTCACTAGAGGAGTTTTTGAAAACGAAAATCTTCAAACATTGCTCTGCTCATTTAATAGTACAGTATTGTCTGTTCGGTGCTGCTATCTTGAGACAACGTTAGAAACCTACAGAAACTAACAGATACAATATTACTGTATTTAATAACTTTTCAGCTGTTGTACCTACCTCTGTAAACAGTGACAAACAAAAAAAATCTATTGAACATAGAGTTTATTATGAAAGTGATGAACTGTTTCGAGAAAATGAAATAATTAATTGTGTCTGGGAAATTCTGCAACTTAAACATTTTTGTTAAACATGTAAATAAAGTGGTGTGTTAAAAATTTAAACTTCACATAAATTTCACAAAAACAACAATATATTTGCTACAGCTGTTTGATCATACTTATCGGCAAAACAGCTGTAGCAAATGTATTGTTGTTTTTGTAAAATTTACGTGTAAATTTTAATGTTTACCTTATTATGGCATTTCACCAAGTACAGACAGGGTTGTGCAATAAGAACCTCCAATTTATTCTTACTTTTGTAAGAATATTGTAAATTAAATGAAAAAAAAGAGAATTTTAAGAAAAAGGAGAAATCATACAGTAATAACAATATCGCTGCAGAAGAAATAAGACTCTTCTCATTTATCAATGCTATATTAATTAGGAGTACCAGGAGACCAAGATAAAGCTCGATTATAAGCAGGGCTATGATTTCAATAATACATATTGGATTATTGAGTTTTGAGGTTAGGCCTATAACATTAAACAACTAAATAAAGGGTATATACAACATTAGGCTTACCTGTAATAAAAATACAGTTTAAAGGATTAACCATAATCTCAACGCTATGCCTCAGAAATAAGTCAGGCCTAAATTAAAGTTTAATATTTCAATATCGATTTAGGCCTAGGGCCTAGTTCGCTCACGTTAATAACTATTATTGAAAATTTCCGTGAACATCGTTTAGGTTAGGCCTATAACATTAAACAACTAAATAAAGGGTATGTTTATTTAGCAGAAGTATTCGTTGCCATGGTAACTATAAATAGATACAACATTAGGCTTACCTCTAATAAAATACAGTTTAAAAGAAAACAGATGATTATTGTAATGGCATTGAAAACATTTGCATCAGCTGTGCTTCGTTTTAAAGAAAACAGATGATTATTGTAATGACATTGAAAACATTTGCATCAGCTGTGCTTTGCATTGTTTAAAATGGACAAATTTCACTTTTTAATTTAATAAAAAGACGCAGAAAACGAATTTTCCCAGACTGGTGACCATTTTCAATCGATTTCTCGTGGCCAAAAGCCCCATATAAAATCAAAAAATCAAAAACCCTTAGACGGAGATTCCAGATCCATTTAGCAGACAGACAATTATCTCTCGCTTTAGAAGATAAGATAAATTCTTTGAACAAATAAAATAAACATTTACAAATCTTAAAAACAATTCATATTAAAACAAAAAAATCATATTACAGACAAATTTACTCAAAAATAAAAGCAAACTAAATCTGCCAAATTAGCTTCCTCATACATAACTAGACTTGCTACAGACAACATGTTTTAGAGTGAAGGTTCCAGTGTCTCACCAGGTAGATAAATTGTATCGGTCAGAGATTTCATTTCAGAGAAAAAACTGGGTCTGAACTAGCTGTGTCCTAAAAGTAGCAATCCTGTGAACTTGCAACTTATCAATGACATCAACTGTTGTAACGTCTTCCAATTAAACATAAGTTTTCTTTGCTATTTTGAAAAAGAGAGCGTAACTAAAAATATATATCAATTAGTTACTTAGAGCATAGATAAAAGACAGTGGGGAGGAGGGGGGGGGGAACGTCAAACCAGAAACAAAATTAATATTGTCAATTGATTGATCAACAGTGACATTCTATGATCATAGAACTAAATTAGATACGTAATAAATTGTGATGTGTTCGATGTCAAGTAATCATAGAACGGAACTTCCGGAAGACAAGCTGGATGAAGGGTCTCATTCTTCTACTTTTAGCTATGAAGCAAGATGGATATCAATTAGTTGTTCTTGTCCAAAGTTTGGATTGAACTCGATAAAAATAAACACTCTACGTGTATAAAGTTTTGTAACATTGCTAGCATGGTCTAAATGTAATAATAGAAAAATAAATGTTCAATGTTTTAAAATGATTTAGCAGCTATCGACAGATATAAGATCTACCCCATCAACATATGAGACTTCAAGTACTAAGATGGGTAGGCAAAGATTTTAAAAGAAAAATTTAAAGGACAGTAGGGAGAAATATGCACAGTAAATAGTATTTTAGTTTTCTATTCTAACTAGGGAAATTGAAACCAGCTGGATGTAAAAAAGTACCTTACATTTTTCTTATATGATCTATTTACACAATCATTTTGATATTTGATTATCACATTAATGTAATTTGTGTGTGTTTTTCTTTTCATTATTTATCTTATTAAAACATGTTTCAAGGTTGTTTTAAAGCATTCCATCTCTCATTATTTAACAAGCCTGAAATCACATACTGAGTACCCTTCAGTCCAAAAAAACTGAACCCCAAAACCTTAAAAAAGGTAAGAAATTCCAATAAAATGTTTTAGTAAAATGATTCATCGCAATAAGTTTTTTGCAAAGACAACGTATGGAGTAATCAAACTGCAGTTAATTTCCTCTCCCATTGGACAGAGGATAGAGATTTACTCGAGTCAACAGTTCGAGAATTGATGCTGCGTTATGTAAACTTTGAAATAACATGCAAGAATTTTTCGGAAAAAATAACATAAACAAAAAGAATATTTAAAATAGGTGCATTCAGTGAAAAGTATGAATAAAGTTCAAACAAAATTTTCAGCCTGAAGCTACAAACATTTTCAAAAATGTAAGAAATTGAAAAGTTATAAAGTTTACTGTATTTCTTTATTTGTACTTTACAAATCCTACAGTCTAATAAATACTCATATGTTTATCTCAGCATTTATATGACCTCTTTGACTCTAGACAAGCTTTCCACCCTAGATGTGCACCCCGGTTGTCCAATAAAAAATTATAGGAAGCATATCCCGATCATAAAAATAACAAAAGACTGGAAAACATTAAACTGGACACACTAAATACATCTGTCATAACTATAATATGCGTATTATCTAAAACTGACACATGTCTGAATTGCATTAATATTTGAGAAAAGGAAAAATTCTAAAATAAAATTAATATCAATTTACAAAGAATGTCACTAATACAAACAAAACAAACCAACAATTATTTATACTGTATTTATTAAAAATGAAACACATGTTACAAATTAAAAATACATAAACGTACTTTTATTGTATACAAAAATGCATTTATACAGCGACCTAATGTAATCAATTATAAGAACATTGCAGCAAATTGTTTCAAGGAATCTAAATTACAGGCAAGAATTATCCTCCAAGAGGAACGTTTATTCAACAATAAACACAGACATTACATGTTGATCCCGGCATGAGCTAACGTTTAAAACCTTTTCCGGTAATACAAATTAAATCCAATGACACACAAGACAGGCATTAACAGTTTTATTAGCCGGTCATATTAACCCGAGCCTATTGGACGAATTTCATTAGTTATTTCCAATTGCGGTGTAGTTATTACATCTGTAGACGGACAGATAATAGGCGGGCTCACTGTGTCCTTGGCGCCACAATAATCATTGTAATAGCAGCAAAACAATTCATGGAGCAGTTTCACCAGGACAAAAACACAAAGAACAGGCGGACAGAGAAACAATTGAATACCTCTGTCTTTATCAGATTCTGTTTACGGTATCATTTCTTTAATTTACTTATATGTGAAATTGTATTTAAAGAAATTTATTATTAAATTTCATTTGAATATACAAAGAAATTTTAATTTTCTTATTATTAAATTTCATTTGAATATACACAGAAATCTATTCAATATTCAGTCTTAAATTTTTAGATACAAATAAAATAACATCTGCTTCCTTCTTTTACTCGATATAGAAGCACTCTTTGAATTATTGGTACTTACGTATTATACGAAGGCCACTAATTTTAAACGTTGCTAAAAAAAAAAAAAATAGCCTGAAGGGTTCTAACTTACAATCTCTGGTCTTAGTATGTTTCTAAGATGTAAACAAATATAACTTTGTACCATTTCATAGTTTACTAAAAAAGGATTTTAATTTCTAAACATACCTTAAATATAATACCTAACTTAGCAACGTTTAAAATTAGTGGCCTCCATATAATACGTAAGTACCGAATTATTATAGGCCAATGTAGTTTACTACTCAAGCAACAAGTTAGGGCAAACAATTTGTATTAAGAGTATTTTTGAAAGCTTATTAATTTTAATCTATTTTCATGTTTAAAAGAAATACAGAAACCCCAATTATTGAATACTAATGAAAATTGATCATCAAAGTTTTAAAAACTATTTTAAATAATTTCAGCGAAAAAAATGTTATTTGTTTTCTATAGTGTATTTTTTTGGTAATTTTAGTTTGAAAATAGTTTACTATACATGCGAGAAATTTTTCCATTTAATCTTTGATGTTTGAATAACTTAAAAAGTTGTACACTTACTTTATTTAACTATTTAAATACTTTAATTAGAATAGTTTTAGCTAAATTTAATTATTATTTCCATTTAATTAAGATTTTTAGCAATCTTAACTGGGTTATTATATTCAAAATTATAATGTTAGGTTTCTACATTAGTCTATTTTATTAGTTACTAAAAAGCCACTTTGATCCAAACTTGTTTAAAACCTTGTAAAGTCAAGGAATTACTGGGGCGCTATTTGTATAAAAATAATATGTCCTGGTTAAACTATTAAACAAAATAAAACAACCAAATACACGTTTAAACACATTATATGTATACAAAGAAATAATAACTAAAATAAGAAATTAACATAAAATGTTAACTGCTGAGTTCCACCAAAACTTTAACACCCACAATTAGAGCTAGTTCAATATAGCCCTACAAAATTTTGACAAATCCCAGGAAACAACCACCTTTTGAGCACCCACATTATACAGAGCCATTGACAAGTTCAGCGCCAACCAATATGAGCATTGGTTCTAATGCACTCCTGGTAAAGTAGTCACTTGATTCTCATCCCTTAAAAATGTTTTCTTTAGATGCATGTATAGAGTAAATAAGCTCCTAGAACTACAATAAATGAGAGTACTGAGAACGCCACATCATTAGTTTACATCACATGGATCTAAAAATGTATATCATAAATATTTTTTCTTTATTCTTGCCAAGCTGGTATCACTAAAGAGATAGTGATAAACCAAAGCACAGGTTAGGTCTCAACAAAATAATTCAAATTTTAGTTTTTAATGGAAACAGATTAACAGTTTTACTACCAACTTGTCGAAAACACAAACAGACAGGACAAATCTTAAACATTATGGATTTTTTCATGTAAATATATATTTTATCTGTGCTTTCTGTATTACAAAAATAATAAATTTTTGAAAAAAATAAACCAACTTCAAAAAAACAAAAGCAACAAAATGCTGAAACTAAAAAGTAAAAAATAATTAGTAGGTATATTAAGCAAACGTAATTTATTCAAAGCCGATACAAAAAAATGTATGAAGTCGGCGCCAAATTTATTATTAATTTATTGAAATAAATCAACTTTACAAGAAATTATAATGATTTGAGTTGTAAACATAACCCCAAAGTATAATCTATGCTGGGTTTGTTTAAGTATTACCGATTATGAGTGAAATTAGCTACTGTTATATTATATGTTACTCGCGTACACATACATGCACGTACGGACGTAAACTCAATTTTATATTAGTTGATTAAATGCGTGACACAACTCTGAATTCATTTTATTCATGTAAATGTAGGCCTAAATGAATTTTCGACGTTGTGAGCATTTATGTAATGTATTTATACCTAGTTGACTCAAATTTTCAACAAACATATTTGCTAAATCATACAAATTTGAATAAACTGGCTTTAAGAAATATTTTATTAATAGCTGACTCAACAGATATCCTGTCCAAATTTCAATAAATTTGGTTGTGATTGTTTTGTGAATTTGTGATAAGCTGTTGGAAAATGGTAAAAAGAGAACAAAACCTATTTCTGAGCGATCATTGTGTCTTTTAACGATTGAAGAAATGGATATGAAATTTGAGGAGTAGTAGATTCATAAGAACTAAAATAGTGTTAAACTCTAAGTAAATTTGGCACCGACTTCATAAATTTTTTTGTAT
>JAGFPH010000851.1:35230-53114 GCA_018207615.1 Philaenus spumarius
GCGATGTGCATATTAAAGAAAAAATTGTATTTCCTAAAAGGTGTTTATGAATTTGTATTTACTGTATAATGCGATTTAAGTAGTACGTTTTTTTAAAATAATTTTTTTATTATTGTAATAAAAAAGTTATAAAAAACAGCTAAAAAGCTATAAAGACTGGTATAAAAATGTTTCACTTACTTACCTGAACTATAAGTCTTTTACGACATTAATAATTTTTTTTTACTTATTAACATGAAGGATGGGTATGACAGAAAAACAAGTTTCTCTTATTTACCTGACCGAAGACGGGTACAACAGCAATACAAAATTTGGTATGACAAAAATATAAGCATCTGTTCCTTATTTACATGACCGAAGCCGGCTATGACAGCTGTAATAAGTTTTCCTTATTTAACTGACCGAAGTCGGGCACAACAGCTATAAAAAGTTTTACTTATTTACCTGAACTAAGCCTGGTACGACAGCTAAAAATAAAAGTGTTTCTTATTTACTTGACCGAATCCTAGTACGGCATCTATAAAAAAGATTCACTTATTTACCTAAACTAAGTATGGTATCTGTTCCTTATTTACACGACCGAAGCCGGGTACGACAGCTGTAATAAGTTTTCCTTATTTACCTGACCGAAGACGGGTACAGCAGCTATAAAAAAATTGGTATCACAAATATAAATATCTGCTCCTTATTTACATGACCGAAGCCGGGTACGACAGCTATAATAAGTTTTCCTTATTTACCTGACTGAAGCCGGGCACAACAGCTTTAAAAAGTTTTACTTATTTACCTGAACTAGCCTGGTACGAAAGCTAAACAAATGTGTTCCTTGTTAACCTTAAGGTGAAGGCTTATAAAAACAGCATTAATGTAGGTTTTTTTTTGCTGCAAAATTTAAAATATTGTTGGGCTTGAGCAACATTTTTGAGAATTAAAAAACAAATGTTTTTTGATATCTTTAAATAAAATTATAGTAATACAATTTTTGAGCGTTGATTATAGGAATATAGGCGGGTAAGCAGACATATTTTATAACTAAGTTGTTAGCTTTTGACCTGTGACAGGCAAACAGTTTAATAAAGGTACAGTAAGTACTTTTTAGAACTGATAATTTATACTTTCAATAGTTAGGTATCAACAACCAAAATTAATTAACATGCGAGAAAAACTATTTGATAAATGTATTGAAAATTGAGGACTTGTAATTTTGCTCGATGTTATGTTGTAATTAATTTATAGCTTTATTTTATCTTGATCAGCATTTATTTATTGTAACAATATTAAAACAACAATGGTAAACAATAAATGTGTATTATAATAATTAAGTAAAAGTAAAATCATTAATTTGTAATAATATTTTGCTAGTTTAAACATGCATCAACCGTTTCAACCGACACGAAGCGTTTGAAAAACTTGAATGAATGAAAAACTTGAATACTTAAAGTTGGAATTGAATGTGGGCAAGAGAGACACTGGGTGAGAGAGATAGAGAGTTGTTGTGGAATGCACGAGTCAGACCTATCATTATATCAAAGATATCAGTATAGGGTCATTACATGTGGGGGCTCTGAGTCAATTTGTCTCTCCAGCCATTTTGTCATTGCTGAAGAAATTAATGGACCCTCTCTACCTGAGCTCTGACCTAGAGGCAACGGTGGGGAAGGGAAGGGGGAATTATAGGTTGCAGCCTAAATAAAATATCACAAAAACAATAAGACGAATCAACCCTAGATCTCTAACTTCAGCCGTTTTACTAATTCACTGCAAGCTGCTTTCATTTCAATTACTCTACATCTGCTCTAGTCGTTTTTCTTCCTTCTAACAAATTAACTTAAATCTTTTTTTAAACTTTTTCTTGATCATTTTTTATAGATTGTTAATTTAACTATAAAATTATAACTATTCTAATTTAAATTTTTTTATTTATAGTTTTTTACTATACAAAAAAAATTTAAGAATTTACCATCAATTTTACTTTATTTCAAAGACTAAAGTCCGAATATATTTGTTCTTTAAGATTTAATCCTTGTTATTGGGTATTTGAAGATTCACTTAGTATAAATGATACAACATAGTCATTATTAGTCGAACATCATTCAGTTTAGTAGCAATCGAAAGAAAAATGTTTAATCCATATTTGTAAACGGATAACCTAAACCGAGGTAAACTTAATGTCAGTAGTTATTTACATCAGCTGTTTACATCAGCTGAGATTACTATTCCAATTTTTCACAGATGTGGATTTTTAGATAACTAATTGAGTGTCAAAAATTATAGGTTTAGAGATTATGATGTCTAACTAAAGCTAATCTAGTGGTACGAAAAAGCAATCATGAAGAAATAATTAAAGGGAATAATTAGTGATAAGGATGATTCAGTTTTGGATATTGATGTATAAATATATCAAACTAGCTGACCCGTACAGCGTTGCCCGTGGTGGTTGGGATTTTCAGTCTTTTTAACGTAATTGTATTCCTTTTAAGTGTTCAGTCAGTGAGTGGTATTTGGCTTATATATATATATATATCTTAAATAATAAAAGCACTATTATTGTCATAATAATAAAAGATCTGAAATTATGATTTTAGTAACTTTGATCCCCCCAAACCCCTCCTAAAATTTCGAATGTTTTCAAACCCTTTCTTAGTGAGCACCTATGGCCCTAGAGGAAGCTACATACCAAATTTCATTCCAATCCGTTCGGTAGTTTTGAAGAAGTAATTTTTTAATAACTTTGATCCCTCCCAAACCCCCCTAAAATTTCGAATTTTTTCAAACCCTTTCTTAGTGAGCACCTATGGCCCTAGAGGAAGCTACATACCAAATTTCATTCCAATCTGTTCGGTAGTTTTTGAGAAATCGTGATGAGTGAGTCAGTGAGTCAGTGGGTTTTATATATATAGATAAACTATACATGTTTTATTTACTACAAAATTATGTTTGTTTTGTGTAATTGCATTTTGTTTGTTTGTGTAAATACAACAATGTCATTTAGGGTCAAACCTTTGAGGAAAACTAACTTAAATTATAACTTTTTTTTAATATCTGCACACATGAATATTTTTTATATACCATTAACGTTTGGCCCTCCGATTATAATTACATGGTCTGCCTGAGTGAAAGAACACCAGATCTATGGTTAACTAGGAAATTACCTATTTACTTTTTTATGAACTGTTAACTAACAAATTAAGCATTGTCGTTCAAACATAGACGGTTTTACACAAAAATTTCAATATGGGGTGACCAGTAATTAAAAAATTGAATACATTTCCTGAAACATATGCTTTTTAAGAACTATTTACAAATAACAAAATTTGCAACAAAGAGCGTGACCATATCCAGATATATAATTTGAACTTGTATGTAAAATTATATGAAAAATGTGCACTGAACTCACTATTTATGTATTATATATCTAAAGGTTGTAACCTCAAGTTCGTAGAAAAATACTGAACTTTACAAATAATTTTAAAAAGGATAGGTTTTTAAATAATTTACAAAAAAATGCTATTTACCAATTTGAAATATATAGCTTAGATGATTGAACATGTTCAGTGTTGGTAAAATAGTCAGCTGTTTAATCTGCTACCTCTACAGACTGCAAGGTGCACAAGCAGTGTATTCTGGCACTATTGTTGGTACAGTCATACAGCCACTATTGTTGGTAGTTTGTTAGCTGATGAACACACTGTTTGCATGATGTATTGGAATATTTAGGTGACTATACACTCTCTACTATTCTCCCTACACCCCAAGCACCAATAAACAATCTGTATGTATGTAGCAATGTTTCCAAAATAAACATTGCATATAGGCTGTTGCTCAGAAACTTGTTATTGCTGTGTTTATAAATAACTTATATATTAGGGTTTAGGAGTAGGCCTAAGGCATGGAGGTTACTTTAAATTCTGTAATATAATTTACAATCTCAGTTTTGAGGTACGGTACAGACTTGTCTTGGTAGTTGGCTTAGGCTTGGGGCCTGGTGGTTTTGTTTCAATTGATAAATTCATTTTAACTTTTTCTATTATTTTAAGCATAAGGTTTCAAAATATGTCGGCGGAAAAGAAAGGAGTTTGACAGTCAAAGCGTGGAATAGTTTCCCTAGTTCTATTATGGTTTTATTGACCGAGCGTAAGCGAGGTCTCCGTTTTAACTCGACCGTTCGGCATTTCGTCTGTGTGTCTGTCTCACGATTACGGCCAAACGCATTGACCGATTTTGATGATTTTTTAAATGAATGTTCCTTATTCCTAGGCAGAGCCATGTATATATAAGGTTTTTTTCCATTTTCATTTTTAACCCCTTAAATAAAATAAAAATGGCGGCCGGACCGTTTCTCTCAGTGAAAGCTTTTTTCTAAAGCCAATTTGTGGCTTAACCGTAAGTCGAATTTAAAAACTAATAGCATTTTGCTGAAAACAAATTAAATTTTAAACAAAATTGTATTCTTGATTTTTTTCCGTATCTCTAACGGTAAGCTCACAAAATGGCCGTAAACTTCGAATTTGTTAAAAATCGTCCAAGTTTTTCTATTTCAACCATGTTTTTATACGTTTATTCTAAACCAATTCAAACGTGTTCCATAGCTTTTTTGTAGATAAAGGTTTAAAGAATTCATACATGCCAGTAAAAAAAATTATTGAAGTAAAATTAAGAAAGTTATTAGCTCAAGAAACAATCACGTTCAGTAACGAAAGGAAAATGTTTAACTTTAGGCCTACATAAAAAGTAGTAAAAATTTTTGTAATTTTTTTCAAAAATGTAAAAAAGTTTCGTAATTTAGTTCTAAATAGAATTGTAGAAAAATATTTATCAATTTCAAATTTATTATTTTGAAAACACCAGTTTTCATGTTCCTACTACAAGACCGCTAACAAAACTAGGCCTGTTTTGAATAGTAATTCAGGAATATATCATTTGCCCAAAAATGACATATTATTATAAGAAAGTGTAGAGGACAAATCAAAGAATTGAACTGTATACGTGTAAATTATCATTGTAAATTTCATAAAAGTATTTGACTTAGCTTTACTTGAATTACAAAATGAGATGAAACAAATGAAACCTCGCGGCGATAAAGGACATACAAAAAATGACCGTAGCACACCGTGGGAAGTGTTGGTACATGGGTTGAGATCACTATCACGACATTTTAAAATCGTTTGTTTTAATTATTTCTAATATTGGAATATGATATGGAACTTAAGTTAACTTATGATACATTGTTAAGTTCGAGTTATTTAAGTATGTAAATATTTAATTGTATGTTGTCCCTCTATAACGCGATATTTTTAGCTATCTTACGCATTATTAACCTAAATAAAGCACAATGCCCCTAAAAGAAAATCTTTAGCAGTCAAAGCTCAAGAAAAGAAATAAAAACGAGAACTAGAAATCCCGGAATCGCGGGAATTGTAAATAATGTTTCACTGGCTAAACCTTGTGCTTACTTCCTTACTGGCACACTATTTTTAACCTAAGCTCAAAACCACATTTGTTATTTCAACGAGCGAGATCTACTGTTCACACAACTACTAGTTACAATAACTTCTAATTAATTAAATGGTGATAATTTTACAAAAACTTCCATTTTGTCTCCTTTTATTGCTTACGATGGCTAAACTGTTAATAATTATACAACATATTAAAAATATAGATTAAGAGTTCTATAAAGATGCAGTGGACTCAGCAAAAATAGTAAACATAAGCTTAAATGCCTAATTTTCTTTTATACTTTATCCCAGTTAAACTACTGAAGGAGTGGGAACAAAGTATAGCACAGGTAAATCGATAACCATTCAATTAGATAGGTTCAAATCTATGCAATCTGTTTTTCTTTTATCAATTATTTGATTCATTTTTATTAATTACAGGAAAATTGGCTTCTTATTTTTACTAGAATCTCCTGTGGTCGAAATTCGACCAATTTTGATTGTAAAGTAACAAAATTCAACTTATTTTTCACACAAGTAATTGGAATTGTTATAAGTATGCAAATTCTTAAATCGTATCTTGACACTATGAGGAAAAGAGTGGGAAAGGGCGAAGAGGAAGTTTAATGGAATTAATGATAAATATTTAGTAAACATGTGACATTCTTAAAAATAAAAAATTTAACTACTAAACGGAAGAATGGTTTAATAAATAAATAAAGATAAGTGATAATTCAATTTAAAAGAAATGGAAACAACAAAGTATTTTTGTTTGGATAACTTTTTGTACGTTTGTTAATATTTTCACAAGCAGAGGAGGCAAAGGGATGTCAGCTCATACAGCTGTAAATTTAACCAACATTATTTCACTTAATTGTCTGATGCGTTTTGTATGGCAAAATCATGTGTAGAAAAATATAAGCCCTTGACCTACAAAAATATATTTTTATATTCATTGCCATAGCAACCAACTGCATAAAATAACAAATAACACAGCTGATTCGGATAACCAGCTTAGAAACACAATGTTAGGTTAGGCCTAGTTTATTTTATTTTAATTGTCTTATTGGCAATATATGTACACATCATTTTTGTTTTCTGCACAACTATGATGTATACCTTTCAAGTGATATAAGCTTCATTTCTCTTATTTTATAACAAACTAGCCGACCTGAACGGCGTTGCCCGTGGTGGTTGGTATTTTCAGTCTTTTTAACGTAATTGTATTCTTTTTAATTGTTTAGTCAGTGAGTGGTATTTGGTTTATATATATATATAGATCTTAAATAATAAAAGCACTATTGTCATAATAATAAAAGATCTGAAATTATGATTTTAGTAACTTTGATCCCCCCCAAACCCCTACTAAAATTTCAAATTTTTCATACCCTTTCTTAGTGAGCACCTATGGCCCTAGAGGAAGGTACATACCAAATTTCATTCCAATCTGTTTGGTAGTTTTGAAGAAATCGTGATTTAATAACTTTCATCCCCCCCAAACTTCCCCTAAAATTTAGAATTTTTTTAAACCCTTTCTTAGTGAGCACCTATGGCCCTAGAGGAAGCTACATACCAAATTTCATTTCAATCCGTTCGTTAGTTTTTGAGAAATCGTGATGAGTGAGTGAGTGGTATTTCGCTTTTATATATATAGATACTAAAAGAAGGTGCTACAAATTTTGATGTTTACGTATTAGTGTAATGAAAATAGATAAAGATGGGTTCGGGAGCTAGTTAATGTGTATATGTGGACATGTTACCTCATAGTTTCTAAAAGAACTCTTCTGATTCTGATAAATAAGTTATCTTTACACATTAATGTTACACCAGTTACACAGGCAACACTACATGAAAAATGCAGTACTGGATATTGTTCAAATACAAAATTAAGGTGTTAATATCTACTTTGTTGACTATTATATGAACAAGTAATAGTTCATATAATTATACAGCTCTATTTTTGATTTTTTAAATCATTCGAAACTGTTGACACTGTAAGGAACAATTCAATAAGCTTCTTTAGAAAGAAAATATATAAAGTAAAATAACAAAAAAAATTACCATGTAGCACCACTTTCTTCCAAAAACTTGGCCTTTTCTGCAGGTTCCATTTCAGACACTTTGTTTTCAAAAACTCCAGAGAACGGGATAATTATTGCACCAGGATCATGTTTGTCAACCCATTCCTTTATTTTAATCAACCTTAAATCAAACACGAAGAACAATATAAAAACAACCAAAACATATTGTGAAACAAGTAAATATACAAGAGATTTATTTCAAAACCACCTTCGGTACTCACCATTTATTCTTTTTTCTAATGTAGTCTTTTTCTGACAAGTTCACAAGATAGATAGCTGGCTTTGTTGTCAGAAACATGTGTTTGTTTAGAAATTCTATCTGTAAATGAAATAAATGTTTTTTAGAATCACTGACTTAATGTAAATTCTTTATTTAACTAATCTAATAATATTAAGAAGAAAAGTTGTCACTTTACTATACCAATTTAAGGGTCTTCTATACCTTACGTAAAACAGCAAAAATATACACTTCGTACTAACGTATTTCGGACGCCGTTTTTCAACCTAAAAAGTTGTGAAACATCTTAAATTGTTCTTAAAGGCTTTGTGCTTTTGTCTTATATCTCATAATTGAAAGAAATCGACGACAACTCCTTTTAATCAACAGTTTAACTGAGTAAAAATCGATTATTTTTAACGCATTTTTGGGGAGTTTCAAGCAATAATTTCCATATTTTAAGCTAACACTAAAAAATATAAAGTCTTCTTTATAACTTAAAGTAGTTTCCCAGATTATTAATTTATAAATAGAATCCGAAACACGTTATTATGAATGCTTGTTTCAACGAATTTGCGGCTTCAGTCAGACCTTTTGTATTGAAATCATACTGTACACTCGGGAGTTTTCTTCAAGGTAAAGAAAAGCCTTAAGAAGAAAAGTTGGTATGTGACAATAAATATCTGAATCTATCAATATCAATCAAACCTCAATACTTTACGGAAAAAACTCTTTGTAAGACAACTTGAATGTAGTTATTCTTTAAGAATCACAATACTTTCTTTTTGTTATAGTAAATGGGGAAGTACTAAAAATTTTTGTACCATTATTTTTTTTTAAACTAGTTATTAGGTTTTGTTAAGGCAATTATAGTTTTAAAAAATTACTTGTAATTCAGGGCGCTCAACCAATCTATAACAGACAAACTTTGCTTGACCGTTATTTGGACACTTCCTTTGAACATAGGGATATTAATAATAAAGATAGACATATACAGGGTGTTGTACAAATGTGGACTAACAATTCACTTACGTTTTCATTGTATTATTTACAGTAAATAAGTTCTAATAATCATAGGTCCTAAAATACTCCGTTTTCATCTAGTTGCCATTCTGTTTTTTTTTACTAAACCATTTTTATCTTTAGTACGTTTTACCCGATTGAGTTCAAATTTTGTACGTTACCTACCGGTAAAGAGACCTAGTTGGAAAAAGCTAATCAACTTGTTTCGTAATGGCGGCCATTTAAAATTTGTAAATGGTAAAATTTTTAAAATGTAAATTTTTATAAAAAATGTCAAGAGTAAATTTTTTAGCCTGTTTAATTTTTTATTGAATGGTATACATTTTAAAGCTATCCAACAAAGGGTAATGGTAAAATCTAATAATAGGTCTACTCATTGTTGCCATCGATGTTGAACCCATCAAACTATTCAACACTCCTTTACTTGTTTGAGAAACAAGTTAATAATTTTTTCAAACTAAGTCTTTACATTGCTAAGTACAGACAGCAAAAAAAAAAAAAAAATGGCGGCTGGACAGAAAACAGAGCATTTTAGGACTTATTATTATTAGAACTGTTTACAAACATTTACTCCTCAATCACTTACTTTTGCAAAATTAAACAAGGCATTTACACCATGGCATTTATAGTTTTACTTTTAGTAAATGTTTACATATCTAAGACTTAACTTTATTTATAACTAGTAAACCCCGTGAAAACCTCAAAGGCAGATTAATTATGTAAACATCAGAAATACAAAATGTATACTAATTTAAAACAACAAACTTTATCCACCTAACTATGCAGAGGGTGATTTTTACTTTCTCCACCCTATACGTAGTATATGGAGAAAGTATTGTTTTCGTAAAAATGTTCGAATTTGAATTTTCAGTTGAATTATCTGTTTTGGTGCTCCCAGAACCCCAAAAAATTGTTTAGTGCAATTATCTGTGTTGGTGCTCCCTGAACCCAAAAATATTTTTAGTGGAATTTTTTGTTTTGGTGCTCTCTGAACCCAAAAAAGTGTTTTTAGAGTGGTGTCTGTCTGTCAGTCTGTCTGTATGTATACACGACCAGAGAGGACACTATTGGTCCGATTTTCATGAAATTTGGTATGTAGGTACTAAACCCTAATATCTCCAGGCGTTTTTTTCATTTTTTGGAATTTTTAATTTTTAAGGGTAATTTACCCCTAAAAACCCATAAAAAACGACAAAAATGCAAATTTCTCAAAAACGGCTCTAACGATTTTGATCAAATTTTCAGTATTTATAGTGCTTAAGATGCCAAACAAAATGACACCACCCGCTTTTATCAAAACTTCGGCGTTTTATAATTATGGGGAAATGTTTAAAAATAAACAAGTTTGTGTTGTCAATCTAGCATCGCGGCAGCGGCCGCACGGGGTAGCACCACGGTAGCGAGCACGGCCAGTAATTCAAAGGTCGCGCGATCGAATCCCGCCTGGGACAATAATTTTTTTATACGATTGACGTAGGTAGAATATTATTTTTTTGTTTTGTTCTAAAAAGTAGTAAATAAAATGATTAAAAACAATATTATTTTGACTACAGTAAGTTGGGAGAAAGTTTGTGTCAGTTAACTGATACCGTTTATTAATTCTGTAAATGTATACAATTATAAGGATTATAAAGCTGTAGGCTTATTTGTTTTGGTTAGGTTTGTTTAACACTTAGCAATTTTATTTTACCTTACATTCAGTTATTTTAACTTTTATGTTTTTTCATGACTTCACTCATTTTGGCTTTTTCTCTATACATACATTTTGCTAATTCTGTGATTTTATTTTCTCAGAACATATATTTTGTGGAGCATACAAAATAAATTCTCACTCATTCTGCTGTCTAGAGCTAAAGCCTGTGTAAACACTCAATGAAATGTTTATCATAGCAGAACATGTCTCCCAGCACCGATATTTCCCACCATGACAATGGTTAGAGCTAGGTCTTACATAATCAAATAATAATGTACATTCTTTGGATAGTACTAGAATTTAGTAAAAAATATTAAATATATTATTTTTAATTATAAACAGAAAATATGTAGAACATACCTCAATCGCATTCCAGTCACCAAAACGTAAATGTTTTTTCTGTTCCGATAAAAGTGACTTCACCTTAACGAAGAAATCCTATGGAAAATAAAAATTTTTATATTAAATATGTGTAGGGTACGTTTATTTAAAAATAAATACTTTATCATAGTTAATAGATATCACAAATATCTAACATTACTATAGTACAACCTTACATATCTTGCATAAATTGGTACCGGGTGGTTTGGATAACAAAAAATCCAAATATTAATCGTAGCCAAAAATAGTAAAATAATAGTAAATAGCTAACATAGTATAAATGATAGGCTGTCATGTTACTAAAAGATAAGGTTAATCTAGTACGGGTATTTCAGCTGTGTTCCCACATTAAATCTCTTGTAAAATTCTTGTTATACATTTTCTTATAAATATTAACTTTATTTTGGCTGTGTCTAATCTACTTATATAAAGCTAGACGGTAACACTGATTCATTGACATTAATTATTAGGCACTTCCCGTAATGGGACCCCCTCAACCTTATACTTGAATTAAAGCTCACGACGAGAAACTTTTGGGAAAATTGCCAGAAGTTAACATTTTTTAATTTTGCAAGCACATTTTGGACGGGAAAGATTTTTAGATTTTTTAAATTTTTTCATTTTTTCACTTTGAGCGCCTTTTGTAAGAAAACGGTAAGAGATAGCAAAAAATGTTAAATACAAAAGTTGTAGAAAATTTAATTTCAGACCCATGATTTTTCATCAGATTTAAGATCCAATCATCCATTTAGCCACTATTCATCCGAGAAGGGAAGCTCCGCAAACGTACTTAAAGCTAGCCGGTTTCACTGATTCACTGACATTAATTATTAGGCACTTCCCGTAATTGGAACCCCATCAACCTTATACTTGAATTAAAAATCTCGACGAGAAACTTCTGGAAAAATTGCCAGAATTTAACATTTTTAAATTTTGAAAGCACCTTTTGGGCGGGAACGATTTTTTCGATTTTTTAAATTTCTTCATTTTCCCACTTTGAGCGCATTTAGCAAGAAAACGGTAAGAGATAGAAAAAAATGTTAAATACAAAAGTTGTAGAAAATTTAATTTCAAACTAACGATTTTCCATCAAATATAAGATCTAATCATTCGTTCAACTGCTATTTATCCGAGAAGGAGCTCCGGCACACAATCCTTCAAATTTCCCATGTTAATCTTATGGAGATAACGTTTTATGAGTTTGAGTCAGCTGCCAAATAAAACAGCTGATTTATGCTCGGTCACCTATGTACAAACGAGCCAAAGATTAACGAGATTCTTTAGCGAATTTTCCAACTGCGAGCGAAGCGAAGCAGCCATTTGAGGCCGAAGGCCGAGGCGGGGTTGGGACGCAAAGCGTCCAGGGGCAGAGCCCCTAGTTAAAATATAAAACTTGATGCTTGGGCCGAACAAAATACTTTACTTCACTTCTCACTTTCTTCCAGTTCTCCCCTCCCCATTCAGTAGCTATCTTCTTTGCCAACCCCCTGCATCCAGTCTGTTATTTGCATGAAACTTTCGTAGTTAAATTAATACACAAATAAAAAATACACTATTAACTATAATAGATCCAAACCCCCGCCCTTCAGAACAAAAACTATAAAAGTCACTAGCAGTCGACTATAAAACTATAAAACAGTCGTGGACGGAAACAAGATGGTAGATGATTTCACACACAATCACATGATGCAGTTTACTAAATAAGTTAGTGCTTTACTACAGGCCTAAAAATAACAGCTGGTAATTTTTTATTGTTTTTACTGTACATTAAAATTATTAACTTCCCGCTAAGAAAATTGGAAATTTTCTAAAATCGGGAAGTTATTGGTTTCACCCCGTTTTTCGAAAATCGAGTATTCATCAGATCTCAACGTTTTGAGGTCCTAAGAATCTTCCCTGACCACTCCCGAGAGGGTGTCACCCTGTCTGTCTGTATGTGTGTGTGTATGTAAGTATGTGACCCGCTTATAACTTTTGAACGGCTTAACCGATTGGATCCTACCAAACGGCGTTCTAAAGAGTTCCATCAAACTTAGATTTCCTGAAAATTTCAACTAATTCGGACCGGTAGGTTCTGAGAAATTTCAAAAAACTAAGAAATAAAATTTTTTCAAATCAGGTTTTTTTGGAATAACTTTTAAACGGCTTTACCGATCAATTCCAAAATCTAATCAGCTTTTAACCTTGAAAAGCGACGTCGATCGCTACCAGTCCGGTCAAAATTGATTAATTCGTTCGTGAGATATTGCGAACGAAAGAAAATAAAAAAAAGTGTTTTTTCTCAATTTCTCCGAAACTTTTCATCAGAAAATTTTTTGTTGTCGATTCTTTCAACGGACTCGAAAAACTGCATCGATTGCCGCAAATCGCATAAAAATCGGTTGATTCATTCGCGAGATATCGTGAACGAAAGAAAATCAAAAAAAGTGTTTTTCCTCAATTTCTCCGAAACTTTTCATCTGAAAAATTTTTGTTGTTGATTCTTTCAATGGACTTAAAAAACTGCATCGATTGCCGCAAATCGCATAAAAATCAGTTGATTCATTCAAAAGTTATGGCAGTTCAAAATTTCCAAAAATAGTGTCGTTAGCGGGAAGTTACAGGGATAGCCTTTAGGGTCAACCGTTTTCCAAATTTTTTTTAACGTTTTTACATAAATAATAAAGATGGGAGAGCAGAGTATCAAGGTTCAAACCTACACAAACTGTGTTGGAAGTTTCACACTGTAGCAGGTTGGACTAATGCCTTCGGCCTCTCAGCCTGATTCTTCCCCGTGAAAAGTATAACAGATTAAAATTACAGTTTTTTTAAATCTAATTTTAAAAACTTTTTTACAATGCCAGAAACATGCTGAAAATATACTGCACATCATTTAGTCGGGCCTAAATATTCTGTTATGTTTTGTTTTAATTTAATGTACCTTATAAATACAAAATAATAAAGAATATTTGTAATAAATACTAACTTAATAATATTAAATAGGTTTAATATTGCATTTTCTATTGTTAGAGGTACATAATAAGGGATTAGTTGGGAACATGTTTACTAATACTTGAGAAAATATCACAATAGAATTAAATTATGTAATTTATAAAATAAAGCATCACAAAATTTAATTGAAATAGATAAATCATTAAATGTAAAAAAGAGAGAAATTGAAAATACTTGTGAACAACTGTCGGATGAGAAGTCTAAACAGAAGATAAATGGGGGCGCTGATGGAGGAGTAGTATTTATGACAGATGTAGTGTAAACTGTTGAGTCATCACGTGCAACTGCCATCTTAATAGAATCACATAACCTATAACCTCTGTTAGCAGTCATCAGTCAAAACAAGTGTCATATTAACCCCTTTGATATATGAACAGTCATTCAACATTATACTTCTTGTCCCAAGGTCAACCTATATTGCCATTGTTCCACTCACTCTTTAACCAATGTAAGATTGAATCTATTTCATTTCATTAATGAGTTGTATGTAATTTAACTTTACTATACATTATGTTAGTATCTCGTATCTGGTTTTCATCTAATATACTGAAAAAGAAATACTGTAAAACATTTTTAGGTAAAGGTAACCAGTTCTTTGAAATCTATCTATTTCTTATACACATATTTGTAATAAATTATCAACAACATAACTGAGGTTAAATACAAATATGTATTTAATTTAGGTGAATTTTTAAAACACAGATTAGCTTTGAAAATGTTAATTTGAGGAAAAACTTAAAAGAGGATTTTATACAACATAGTAAAGACAAAATTGAACAAATGGAATGTTTGTACACAGTAATTTCAAAAACTAAATTTTAAGTTCTAATAATTAACATAGAAAATCAAAGCTCTTCAGTATCTAGAAAAAATGTCACGCAGGTGCTATCATCTTGATAATTTGAATTACTGTAATATCTTACACAAAATAATAACATTATATATTAGAATAATTAATTGTTAAGTAACTTTTTCAATGACATTGTAGAAATATGGCAAAATTGTTTTGATTTTAGATTTAATTTGAACTAAGTTCAAATGTATCTTGTATTTTATCTTTAAAAACAATTAGGTCAAAAATAAATGTTTATTTCTAAAAGTTTCCAAACAAAACCTTAAAGGTTACAGAAAAAAAAACTGTTACAGAATCACATTTGTTGAGTTTTTCTGCAATAAGAAATAGGATTACTATGAATTTTGACATAATTATAAAGTATGTTAACCCACGTATATTCCAACTATGTACCTTAATTATAAAAAGTACTTTACTATGAATTTTGTAGGGCATGTTTGGTATCAAACATTTAAAAAATAATAATTTATTTGTGTAGGGTACACTTGACCAATTAAAAAAAAAAACTATGTTTACAGAATTCCATGTTCTGTAGTATTTGAGGTATTCTTGAAAATGTTGCTAAAAACCCAAGCTGTTCCAAAAGTTTTACCAAACAATTCTGTTTCTCCAAAATGTATAATATTATATTTTCTACTATTGAAATATATGCGGATATGCAGATTTTTTAATGTAAAATTTCAATTTGGTATCTTTATTCGTCAAGGTAAGGAACCTTATAAATTTTATTAAAATAAATCAATATTGTAATAATTTCTCCAAGTCTAATCAACTTACATATTCAGGTTTTAGTTTTTTATCGCCCCTGAGGACCATTTTCTCCATCTTGTCAACATTTTGGTTTAAATACTCTTCATCCTTCAATCGGAGTTCCTCAATGATAATATCTAAATCTCTAACAGGGTTCACTTCACCTTCTACATGAGTTACATCGTCATCCTCAAAGGCTCCTGTACAATGAATAACACTTTACATATTAACTTATTTAAGAAAAGAGCTCAGTTGGTACGGGGTTGTCAGTCTGTAAAACATGTTGGATTTGTAGACTAAAAAACAGATCTCTGGTATAACTAAATTGATCCCTTATTTTGAATCAACTAATAGGATGGCCGTGCACTGTCATCTTGTGCCACTGTTATTTCTTTTACCTCTATGTTGATCCCTGCGCAATCACGAATGTATATGTCTATATTATAGTCTACACACATACAGTGTGTCAATAGACATTGTGTATGTTTATAAATAGGCCTACAAAAGGTATGAAATATTATAATTAGAGTAGGCTGAGAATATGTTATTATTCGTTCCAACGTACAAAATAGCAAACAGAAACTTGATAATGGTTTGGTAAAATGTAAAATATGTTGCACTATTATCAGTGCTAACCCTTAAGATAAAAAATAAAACCTAAATGGCAAACGAAAACTTAAAAGCATAGTTACAAACTTATTAAAAAAAGTTTATCCCAGGTCTAAGGCTTAGAAGACTAAAACTATGCTTATTAGAAATAAAGCTATTGGACATAATATTTTGATAAGAGTAGGTACATTCAAAAATAATGTGCAATTTTTTTCTGTTTTCTGCCTTTTGAACAGTAGAAACTATAATAACTCATTATATTTTTTAAATAGTAAACTAAGTATGTTCCTAAACTGCACTTAATTATTATTCTGATACTTATTACATAAAACCAAGCTCCAGTATACAAAAAGTAATTGATTGTCAAAAGTCACCAGTGCGCGGCCAGCTGTAAATCAAACTTAATTCCACATTTAAAATAGTTCAGAAACATTATGAAATGGTGGTTCATTTAACAGACGTTACAACTAGTTCGATTCCATTTCTGAAATAGGCTAGAAATTATAAAAAATGGATGCCCACTAGCAACAGCTGTTATAACCTAAACGTCAAAAATGACTAATAACTGAAATTTTATCCATATTTGTACCTTTGATATTTTAACCTAAGAATCTAGAATAAATCATACAAAATCAATGTTTAATTCTTAAATAAGTAATAATCCAAACAATTTTAATCAACCAGTTAATCTAAAGTGATTCATTTCAAATAGTTTAGAAATATTACAAAATGGTTGCCCATTTTAATGGCTGTTAAACCTAAAAATCTAGATGATAAACAGTGTATTCCATGCTAGGTGAAACCCCTGTATGCGCTAACACGGATAATTGAGTACTATACCTACATAAAATAAAAAACTGTACATGATTTAGTTTTGTAAATTTAAAAAAACCCTTGGGCAATGAATATTTGAAAAAAGTACAAACGGTATTTCATCCTAGGCTTTTTCCTAGGCCTAAACTTATTTATTTGTTGACACTGTATACTCTGTACGTTGAGGTTAAGAGCAAATTAAATCAATATCATGTAAGCAAGCAGTATACATTTAGTTCATTTAATTATTAAATTTGGTTTGATCTTTAGGTTATGGGTTAAAACTAACAGCTGATATTAAAATGGCAGCCATTTTGTTTCTATAGCAATTAAAGCTATATGTGTATATTAACTTCCATAGAAATTTGTATTTTTATTATTTTAAATAATAATCAAATACAATTTTTTTTTAAACTATAATGTATCCTATGTTAAACTTTGATATAGGATATCAAAATATTGTGTATCAGGGGTGCCCATCCCCCCCAAGCCTCATGGCGCCATTCCCCCCCCCCCCAAATGTAGATACCCCCTCCCCTTATAAACAATAAACCTTAACCTTAGTAGCTCTTGTGTTGTGACAATGAATGACCTGAACCTAGCGCACTAAACATATTTACAATACTAATCCAATCAGGAATCAGAGATTTTGTAGTGTTTAAATAAAAAATATATAATGGTGTAAGAAATAGTTTATTGTAACAATGAATTAAACTACAGTACAGGGTGTTATTAACAATGAAAATGATAAAATATAACTGTATAAGTTAACAAAGTTGAAGATCTTAGCGACCAAAATCAGTATTTTTGTTGATACATTGGCTATTTCTTAGAAATTTAAAAGTAAAACACGAAATTGTTTGTACAGTTTTTCTATAAATTTAGCGTTTACTTTTTCTAACTTCTGTGATTCTTTGAATGATTTATACAATAAAGTAGTGCCGTATTCTTCTTGATATTGCTAATGCAAATTGGTTAATTATGATGTCATTTAGAATTTCTTTGAAAATGTCTTTTTCAGAGGCTAGAATTAATAGA
>JAGFPH010000851.1:53124-71356 GCA_018207615.1 Philaenus spumarius
TTAGAATTTCTTTGAAAATGTCTTTTTCAGAGGCTAGAATTAATAGACTAGATAACCACTTGCCACTCATACTGCTGCGAAGTCCATTTTTTTACAATTTTCAGTCTACTCATGGTTCTCTCAACAGAACAGCTAGTGACTGCCAAAGAAAGAAGAATTCTGTACATTACAGTTAAATTTGGGAATGATGATATTAGACCAATTGTAAGGCCGAATAAAACCTTATTTAATCCACTGGTCTGCCATCCTCTCATTTTCACATTTCTTTTGCTTGAAATTCTTTTATTTGGGACTGTCCCTTCTTCTTGGCCTGATGACATCTCGCCGTCTGATGAATTATCATGTTTATGAAGGATATCTGAAATGTCTACTTCTTCATGATACTTTGGAAAGACTACTGAAAGTTTCCAATTCTTTTTTTACCTCGTTTTTAAACTTATAAGATGTTTCTTTTTACAATGCGCCAACCACTTGTCGTTCCGGTGCAATGTGTTACATAATAACATTTCTTAACATTTGTATTTGATCGCTCTTTTCACCGCTCTAGGCATTATTTAAGTCAAAGTAATCTTATCTACTGCACACTGCACTGAAGCTGAACTGACTGACAACAGGACACTACTCTGTGATGGAAATGGAACAGCTGATCAGCAGGTGGGGTTGGAGGGAGGGAAGGAGCAGTGATAAGTCACACAACTGTGTTTATTTTGGAACCTATGGCCTTGACCGAAGCAATAGGAATTTCTAAGTTCGCGCGGCGGCAGGAGACGGGAAGGGGGTTGGGCATGACCACACCAAGATTCTACCGAAACCGAGAGAATTATACCGACAAATGAACAAAAATATCTGAGTTATAAATAGTTAGATTATTTACTGTACTGTATACTACAATAGCAATACATTTGCCAATAATATTAATGTATTATTGTCATCCTACCGTACATACACGAAATTTCAATTGTGATTCACAAATTATCTCATTTATTTATAGTTTCAAAAATCCCCCCAAAATTTGTTTTGATGGCACTCTAAGCGCCATATCACCCCCCTTCTGGGCACCCCTGTTGTGTATCATAAATATTGTGAAAATAAAAACAATACAGTTTATAATTTTTAAAAACGTTGCACTGAAAAAAACTATAAGAAAACATATTGTATACCTAGGAAACATTTTTAATTTATTGCTAAGATGTTTCCAAATCCATCTTCAAAAAACTAGACCATCCCATGAAAAATTAAATTAGATAAACAAATTTATATAGATTAATGTCGGTGTTACTACGTACTTTGAAGCTCAATGAACATCTGTAGAAACACGTTTGCCTCTTTATAATATTAGTACAGATTAAAATAGGTTAGAAATAGTACAAAAATATGTCCTATTCTTAAAATCTCTTATAGCTAAAAAAACCCAGGAAACAACCAGTTAGTTTTACATTAAATGTCATTACTTAAACAGTGATGACATGAACCCAGACCAAGGGTTAATGGTGGAGTCTTAAACCATTGTGATTCAGTTTAAAATACAGTGATTTTGTTGATGATTAGGCACAACAAAAGAATACAATGAAGGCCATCGGATAATTACAGTATGGCGGAATTGAATGCCAGTTGTCAGAGATGAGCTATTTGGGTAGGTAATAGAATCAGGACATGCAACACACATCCAATAGCTTTGAAGTGCAGAAGAGTTACTGCAACAGGTGTAGGGTGGGTCAGGTACACCCCCGGGCCATCATGCAATATTTGGTAGATTTGAGGTTATCCCCTTTCATTCATGTTTGCCAGATTTATTCTTCCAGAGAAATTAAAAAAAGGGTTGCATGTTTGGTGCATTTTATTTAATAGTAAAAACCTAAAGATATAAGTTTATTTGACAGGAAGTTGAGACAGAAGGAAGCTTAGGTCATCTGTCAAAAATCTATATAATAATAGGCAAGCACAAAACTTGTCGTCCCTTTTTCTCAGCTTGTGTGCATCGTAGGAGAAATTCGCGCATACCGTTAGAAAGGTAGTGTCCTGTAGATGAGCAGAATCCCATTATAATTTACATTGGTCCTCAGGGATACGCCCCAGTGGCCCTCAAAGTTTCAATGTTAATCTTATGGAAGGTCAATCTTAAGGTAGAAGAAGAATGATTTCTTTTGATTTTATCAGGGGCACAAAAAACAGCTGTTCGTATGAAAAGCTTAAAACAGCTGATTTTGATCAACAACTGATTTGGATCAAAAACTGAATATAATTTTAGGTTAGGTAAATCAAGCAATAGCAATAGCGAAGCATTGCCGGGTCCACTAGTTAATATTAATCACTATAACCACCCCCAAAGTACTTGGTTGGTTCATCAATCATTAGTTGCATTGACATAGAATATATTATAGATCATCACTAAATTGGAACACAAATTCCTTTAATAACATGCTGTTTAAAGTAGCAAACAAAATTTCTATAAAATAAACGGTACCAGGAACTGGCACATACTTTCTCACAAACATATTAAAATGATTTACGGCTTCCTAAATTCAAAACGGTGAAGTTGGGTACCAATTCCAATGTTAAATAACCTAAACATACCTTCACTATTAAGCATATTTTTGTGTTATTTTTGTCAAAAAACGAAAGCTGTATATTTTTTTCTTTAAGTAAAATAGATTGTGAGTGTTGATTGCGTAGGTTTTTTACAACGAGTAAAAAATTAAAAAGTTTTACTATTTATTGCTATTTATATCATACGTTTATGAAAACAATAAAACGGTTTTTCAAAATGTATTCAGCAATTAACATCCGCATACGACAGTACTAAATTTATTCCATGAATTAACGGGAAAACATGGCTTATTCTGTAGCATTGCTCTTATGGGAATCAGATTCAATATGGCGGACAGGGTAGTCTCCCCTTAACAGATTCACTGTGACTTCCTAATTGTAGGAGGCGTAGGAGAGGTGATATTAAAGTTGGAAATCAACTAATAAATAATATTATTATTAGCTTAAGAGAAAACTATTCGATCGATTTCGAAAAAAATTGCACCAAACACATCAATTAGGCCTGTATGGATGCATGAAAAAAGGGTTTGAAAATTTTTGAAAAACAACCAATTTTTCGGCCAAAAATCCCCAAAAATCAGTTATTATTATTATTAGCTAAACGAGAATTTTTAGAAAGATGCGGTTTTATGCATATGGTAGGGTACATTAAGGGCTACAAATAAGCGAAATTTTATCAAAATCGTTAGAGCGGGTTTTTTATGAAAAAATAATAACTGATTTTTTGGCCAAAAAGAGGGTCGTTTTCAAAATTTTTCAAAACCTTTTTTCGTGTATCTATACAGGCCTAATTGACATGTCTGGTGCAAATTTGTTCGAAATCGATCGAATAGTTTTCTCTCTAGGTTTGTATACATACAGACAGGCATTTTGTAAAAACCACTTTTTTGGACTCAGAGGGTCCCAAAACGGATATTTCCACAAAAATCTCAGCATCGATTTATTTGCGATCACTATACTTTCTTTATACTATAGTATAGTGATAAAGTAAAATGAAAGAAATATTTCTCTGCAATTTAAATTTGTTTTGAACTTGCAATTATGCAAAAGTACATGCGTACAAATTTAAAGATATCTGAACATCTGACTGTTGGAAGGTTATTATTACTACAACTGCCTACAAGGTTTCACATCAATTTGGCTATACAACCAGAAAATAGTTAGGTGCGTTCAGTTCAATGCATTGAGATAGAAAACAGAGCAGGACACCGCACTGAAGTGATCCTGCATTCCCACTACATTCTACATTTTTGTAAATTGTTCAGCCCCTCTATAACCCCTCCCACCGGAATCGACCTTTCTGCATTTTTCTACACAGAAGGCCTAATTTATTATAAACAATAAGCACTCAAAATGGGTAAAACTGTAATAATAAAAATCCCTGGATACAACTGTGTACACCTTACTTCTGAATTGTTTACATTAGTTTCTGAAATAGTATTTTGTCAAGCATAAAGTACTACAATACGTAAAGAGACCTATCTAACAAAATCAACCAACGATAAAGTTGAGTAAATAACTTACTGCAAAGGTGAAATATAGCATCGCATGCTTTGATGTGAGAAAGGAAAGCATTTCCCAATCCTTGCCCTTCGGACGCTCCCTTCACTAGCCCCGCAATATCCACTACATTCAGGAAGGCTGGTACTTTACTGCAACACAAATGTTAATCTGTGACAAGCACAAGTTTTGAGGCAATGGAATTAAATAGTAAACCGATTCAATACTTGACTTTACATTAATTACTTACTACAAAATCATAAGATAATTTGTAAAATTAATGATTTCCAAGATATTCTAAATTAAAAACTTAAAACAATTGAGTTTAAAAAATTGTACAAACTAAAAATTTTGGGATTTCGCATACTTTTATAGAACACAAATAATATGCTAACATGTTCTAGACACATTTAAAGTTACTT
The DNA here is from genome assembly GCA_018207615.1 of Philaenus spumarius. NCBI lineage: Eukaryota > Metazoa > Arthropoda > Insecta > Hemiptera > Aphrophoridae > Philaenus > Philaenus spumarius. The sequence goes on from JAGFPH010000851.1 coordinate 57,594, forward strand.
AAACCCACTCAAACGTGATCACTCAAGCCTGTACAGGTCTGTCTTATATTTGTTTTAAAATTAAGAAAATAAATTACAATGATCTAAACATATTTCCATTATTATAGAGTTAAGTGTTATATTTAAAATAATTTTTCTTTTATATTGGTGCATTATAATAAATAGTTACAGAAAACTACAATATATAATCAAAAACGGTACCAGGAACTGGTACATACTTTCTCACAAACAAATTTAAATTATTAAACAGATTCACTGTGACTTCATAATTGTAGGAGGGGTAGGGAGATGATATTAAAGTAGGAGATTAACTAATAAATATTATTATTATTATTATGCAGAGAGAAAACTATTCAATCGATTTCAACAAAATTTGCACCAAACACGTCAATTAGGCCTGTATAGATGCATGAAAAAAAGTTTTGAAAATTTTTGACAACTCCCTTTTTGCCAAAAAAACCCCAAAAATCAGTTGTTATTATTATTAGCTAAACAAGACTTTTTAGAAAGATGCTGTTTTTTGCATATGGTATGGTACATTAAGGGCTACAAATAAACAAAATTTTATCAAAATCGTTGCAGCCGTTTTTTAATAAAAAATAATAACTGATGTTTTTGGGGTTTTTTGGCCAAAAAGGGAGTGGTTTTTCAACATTTTTAAAAACCTTTTTTTCGTGCATCTATACAGGCCTAATTGACATGTTTGGTGCAAATTTGTTCGAAATCGATAGAATAGTTTTCTCTCTAGCTTTGTATACATACAGACAGACATACACTTTGTAAAAAACACTTTTTGAACTCAGGGGTCCCAAAACAGATATTTCCACAAAAATCTCAACATCGATTTTTTTGCGATGACTATACTTGCTCTATAGGCCTACAATGAGAAAGTAAAAAGATACAAAATTATAACTTAACCACTTAATTATGCACTAGAATAACACAATAAGACTAGAAACAGCAAAACACTATAAACACAATTTAAAATAAAGTTAAAATTTGCACATGAAATTCATTACTTAATTAACAACATTCTTGATCACTTTCTCATGCCTCAGTGTTTAATGGCCAAAGAAACGCATGTAAAGCAAGAATGATTGGTTTGTCAAAGACAAGACTATCTTACTATCTTAAAATAATTCGTTCACGCAGCTGAACCGCTGACGTGAGTTGAGAGAACTTCCAAAAATCAAGTATGGGTTTTAGGGTGAAACCAACTCATGAAAGCGCTGAATAGCTGCAAGCGTGTACGAAATCAGTCTACAGCCCCAACTCACGCGCTGCTTTGTATCCCGGCCATCAGTCTGGAATCACAAGCAAAACCTCACTTGGATTTGAACAGGGTACTTGTGTGGGAACCAGACGGGCTGTAAGGTCATGTAAAAAAACCCAAAATGTGCCGAAAAATCTCTAAAAAAGTTGAATTCTAGTACAAAAAATCTAAAAATGTTACTTCTTACTTCCGGCCAAAAACGTGCTTCCGGTAGTTGGATTTTTATGGCTAACGAACTCGTCCGAGTAAATTAGGAAACCAACGTGTGTATCAAATTTAGACCAAATTGGAAGTAACATGAGGCGATTAGAGTGCCAATATACACACATAGAATATATATATAAAGCAACTAGCTGCCCGATACGACTTTGCACGGATAGATAAATCAAAGTTAAGTGTATATTGTGGCGACCTGAGATCATATGTATATACATGTTTAACTACACTCAAACACCCACCTCAGAGCACCACTACTTAAATAACTTTTTCTTTCTACCACTCTGGTCTTTCTATTTATAAGTGTGTTCAGTGTTTAGATAGGCTAAGTTAAATAAATACGGTTAGAGAATTTATAACGTTTAGAAATAGTCTACCCTTAACGGATGACCCACTATTAACTGAGACACATAACTTCGGCGTGAGTAGCCCACCACAGAACGACACGTCGAACCATTGTTTTGTCTCAACAAAGATACCGATAATTGTATGTTCAATCACCCAATAATCACTATTACATAACGAGCAAGCAATGCCTAACCCATGTCCTATGCGTTTCACCATGTATGTCCTTTTTGTGTCTTAATGTGTTTGTCAATATCCAATGTTAGTGTATCTTGTGTGTAAGGGAAGTTGTGTCATACCTTAAGTCTTTATTCATCCTTTAGGCCTAAAGGATTGCAACATTCTTTAGTTACAGTTTTGTTGTATCGCGATTTGTATTTGTATACATATTGAATATATTTCAAACCGTTCACGATACTGAAGCCCACCCCTCTTTATAAAATCGTTTCACTTCTACCCTGCATCGCGATAAGAGAATCTTTTACTAAGAAATAATATTTACCAACTACAAACCTTTCCTTCAGTATACCCTCCTACTATACAGTGAAAAAACTCGAACCACGACATGGTTATCATTACATGCTCTTGAATACCATTCACATTGTATATAAAATGTATGCGACATTTAAATAGTGACGGTGGTTGGTTTTAGGTTGCAACCTATAGATCCTAGGACCTTTATAATATCGATATTTTAAAATCATCCAATATACTCTAGTTCCACCCTACCTCTCTTTAGTTTAGTTATATCTCACCCTTTACAAGCAAGACCTTCACTCCTATTCTTTAAAACCTTACAGCCTTTCCAAATTTTTCACTTATTTCACACACCAACAGTAAACGGACATAATGAACACTCAAGCGTCACTCAATGTCTGACATACATATGTTATAACCAAACACAGCAAGGATAAGCAGGCAGCTTTAACATGAGCTACAAAATATAGACCTCAATGAGGTATTGTGAGGATAAGCATGTACTCTGAACATGAGCTACACAACAAGCTGCAGACTAAAGGCTCAACAGTATGTTACTTATCCCAGTTATCAGGGGATTTAGCCATCTCACCAGCTAAACTAAATAAATTTCAACAGCTCAACCATAGCAAACTTTATCAACCAGCTACCAGCTCAATCAAAGCAACTTTACAAGTCAGCCACCTGCTCAACCAAAGCATCAGTTTAAAAATGTCAACTAGTCTGCTCCGCCAGTTCATCCTCTCTCCGCAACAACTTCATTAACTCATTTCATTTCCACCAGTACAACCTTCCACCTCAGTAATTACAACCCCCTCTCCTTGTACCCTCTCCTTGAGTTCAATCCTATTAGTTTAGTTTTTTTAATTCATTAAATTAATTTTTATTGTAAATCCCCAAAAAAATTATCCTTTCTAAACAATCCACACCTGAACAAACACAGCCTAACTCTCAAAACCTTAAAATTTAGCCACCCAAAAAAATTATCCTTTCCAAACAATCCACACCTGAACAAACAGCCTAATGCAAAGCCTTAAAACCTATCCACCCAAAAAAAAAAAAACCCCTTCCCAAAACCTCAACTATCTGTCTAAACAATCCACACAAAAAAAAAAGAAAATGGGATATAAAAATTTAGGCATGTGCCGCCAAAATAGTATTTAGTACACTTACCACCATCACTATACATATTTATATTATATATATATAAATATACCGGTTAAACCAGTTTCCAGTTAAACCAATAATTCTAATTACTATCAATATATTTTTTTCTATCCCTATGTTCAACCGGTGATCTACCTCGGTTATGTCCGACCTTAGAAGCACCTTTCCTGTCTCTCCCTTAAACCTGAAACCTAACCTTCTTGACTTTTAGACAGAGTAAACCTTTACAATTTAATGCATGGAGTGGAAGTGAAAAACTGGTGATGCAGAACGAACTGCCACCTACTAAATTTATCTGGTCATCAGTACCCCTGTACCTGGTTCGGTTGTTTCTGTTGTTTATCTGAGAAAGCCAGATCCCTTGGGCTTTCACCAGGAAAACCAATTGTTGCCATAAATTTTCCTCTCCTTCCAACCACTGCGCTGGCGAGGTTCCTAGGGTCCATCCTTTTCGTCCGCTGGGGGAGTGACTGTGGCGACCTGAGATCCATGTATATACATATGATCACAGGGAGCCACCGAGTCTCCAGTTGGTGGCGGAGATTAGTGAAGCGTAACGAACGATTCGTGATCACTATTACATTGTGCACTGGAAAACGGCAGTCAGTGTAGGAACCGGCAACAACTACAATTGTAAATTACCAAGAAATTATGTTTTTTGTCGATAACTTGGTTGTCCTTTGACCTACTGAAACTACAAAAAAAAGCATTTTGTCTGTCGTTAAAAAAGGAAAATATTTTGTCTCTTGTAATTTTTTTGTAAAGTTAACGGTTTTAAAGATATTCCACGTTAAAAATTTGTAACGGCCGCCATTTTGAAAATTATAAAAATAAATTCTTTGCGTTTGGTACGCTTGTTAATCGTAACATATAAAATGCTTATTGCAAATTTGAAGTCGATATCTTATCTATTTCCAAAGTTACAGTGAGTTTTTGTAAAAAAACAAAATGGCGGATTACGGCTAAACTAAGCCGAAATCGAAAAAATGTTATACTACATTTTCGACTTATTTTTGCATGTAGAATCAGGTCCTGTATAGCCCATCACACATTTTTGTAACACCCTGTATATATAGATAAAGCAATTTACAATTTTTAATGATACCTCAAAAACTGTTCTGGGGACCATGATCGGTGCTCATTTACTATTACCGACTATTTTAAGGTCTCACCAATAGCTCATTTTCCTGTGTGCACCAAATCTAAATTCATCATCTAATTAATTTCAAAGTTTAAAATGTTGTTACAAACATAAACAGAAAAAATAAGTCTTTTTGGATATAAAATGATTTATACAGGGTGTCCTGCGACCATATGAACAAACTTTGTCACGTTATTCAGCATGTCAAAAGAAACAAAAAATGTAATATAACATGTGTCCTATCTCATTCCGTTTTCGGTCTGTCTGTCTGTATGTGTTTTTTACAAAATACTTAATATATTTAGAAGTAGAAAAGATATTGATTTCAAACTTTGTACACCTATTTTTTGCGTAACCTTTTATCACTGTACGAAAAATTATAACAATATTTTAAATATTTTCAAAATGGCGGCCGTTTATAATTTTTAAAGTCAAATATCTCAAAAACCGCTAAATTTACAAAAAAATTACAAGAGATAAAAAAGTTTCCTTTTTTAATGACAAACTTATTGGTTTTTTTATTTTTTCTGTAGCTCAAAGGACAACATAGATATTGACAAAAAAAAAAATAAAAATGTATTTCTTGGTAGTTGTCAACAATACCCAGAATTACTCTAGAAACAAAATATTTTAAAGTTATTTTGAGCTAAAATAATAAGTTATTTGCATAATGTTACGAGCACTTTCTGAGCTGATTCCACTAGCAAAAATAACGAAAAAAGTTAATTTATTTATAGGTCTGGAAAATGCTTCGTTAGAGAGTTACAGCTAGCGAAAGATTTCACCCGTGTTTCAGATTACTCACAGAAACGAATCCCTATTGAAATATGTAGGGGGTTAATTAAGGTGTAAAATTTAAATTAATTTAATTTAATTTACGTTAAATGAGCATATAAATTTAATAAAATAAGTATCAGTGCTGTAACTGCAGTAATTGTTAATACAGGGTGTCTTGCAACCATATGAACAAACTTTATCACGTTATTCAGCATGTGAATATTATTAATATTAAACAATTAATAAACTACAAATTTTATCAAAAAACGTTAAGACACAAAAATGTTAGACAATTTTAAGACAAATATCATGATGAATAATTTATTCTTATTGGCTGAAAGATAACTAAGAAAATTACATACAATTTAATTAATAATATCAATTATAGTAACAATTAAATAATAACTTATGAACAAATTAACCTCAAATGCAATGTATTGCACTTTGGTTTTAAAATAGGCTTATCAAACTAATAATGTTTAGCATTATTTCAATAATTTTTCACCTTAATTAACGCCCTACATATTTCAATAGGGATTCGTTGCTGTGAGTAATCTGAAACACGGGTGAAATCTTTCGCTAGCTGTAACTCTCTAACGAAGCAATTCCAGACCTATGAATAAATTAACTTTTTTCGTTATTTTTGCTAGTGGAATCAGCTCAGAAAGTGCTCGTAACATTATGCAAATAACTTATTATTTTAGCTCAAAATAACTTTAAAATATTTTGTTTCTAGAGTAATTCTGGGTATTGTTGACAACTACCAAGAAATACATTTTTCCTTTTTTTGTCAATATCTCTGTTGTCCTTTGAGCTACAGAAAAAATTAAAAAACCAGTGAGTTTGTCATTAAAAAAGTACCTTTTTTGTCTCTTGTAATTTTTTTGTAAAGTTAGCGGTTTTTGAGATATTTGACTTTAAAAATTATAAACGGTCGCCATTTTGAAAATATTTAAAATGTTGTTATAATTTTTCGTACAGTGATAAAAGGTTACGCAAAAAATAGGTGTACAAAGTTTGAAATCAATATCTTTTCTACTTCTAAAAATATTAAGTATTTTGTAAAAAACACATACAGACAGATAGACAGAAAACGGAATGAGATAGGACACATGTTATATTACATTTTTTGTTTCTTTTGACATGATGAATAACGTGATAAAGTTTGTTCATATGGTCGCAGGACACCCTGTATATTTATTTACGTAAGGAACCCAAAATTTTTGAGTTTATTTCAGAGACATTCTGTACAACTAAAAGTTTGCTGTTGTAGTCCAGTAAAAATAGACAAAAATAGGCCAAAAGCTTATAACCCCGTGCAGGATAACCGGTTTTTATGAATTTTGTTGTTCTTCGTCTTGGCACGTAGATTAAAGTTTTAAAAAAATTTGTTTGTGCTTTTCGTTTTTTTTTTAATGTACCGGAAAAATCCAAAATGTAAAAAAAAATCAAATTCTAATATCTTAACTTCTAAAACGCATGTTTGGGTGAAACTGGTAACTTGGGAGTTTTGGGAGGCACTGATCACGAATATATATAAAATATGAAAATTCAACCTGGCGGATACAAAATTTCTGCAATTCTTTAAAATTTTTTTTTTATATTAAAAAAAATACAATTTCATTAAGACTAGTGTATTTTCATATAAGCAGTCTCGATGAACTTGTCTTCCATAAAAGTAAATTTTCTCTAAACATAATCATCTGATTTGTATGAAATTTAAAATATACATAAACAATATATGTATAAATATAATATAACAAAATATACATCTACGATAATTTTAAACTAAATAGGCCAGCAGCTTTATGAAAGCATAATTATCAATGAATATGTTGTTATCAAAAAAAGAATTGTAATAAAAATAATCATCTCATTTGTTTAAAATTTATAAAATATTATGTAAATAATATATGTATATAAATACAGTAGACTATAATAAAAACAAATTAAAACTGCTAAAATTTTATAGCCTAATTCTAGGCCTCTTTTTTTATGGTCAAAAATTTTAAAACACGTAAACTTGAAACTTGGTCTAAAATAATTTTTGTTTGAATCTTTTTAGTGAGTTTGAAAATGATATGCAAAAATAACGAGTTAGTTGCTCTGAAGTATAGTCGGCGAAACGTAAGCTGGCACTTGGCTTGGCGGGCCGAGACGACAGACTGATGGCAAAGGGAGGGTGGCGGTGCAAGTAAATACATTCGCGCACTCCGGCGTAAGACAGGCGTCGTAAACGTTATTATTAGTAATTTATGTTATTAAGATATTAGTCATTTATTTGTATTGATAGTTTTAAAATGGAAATTGTTAGTAATGTGTACAAGTTCACGAAAGAAGAGAGTGTCAGTGGGACTCCAAACATTCCGTTGAAAGCACAGAGATGAGCCAAAAGTTTTTTTGACACCAAATAAAAGTAGAAAACGGCAGAAACCAGTAAGGGATTATTTTTTGTACGATTGTATGATATTTATATTCCTTTCAACTGCTTTAAGTAGCTACCTACATAATAATAAATGTGATCAAAATAAACGAGCTAAATTATATAAACAAGGAAAATTATATAAGTTTTTAACAGTAATAATTCAATTAAAAACATCAATTACAAGGAGCATTTGAGTATTGGCCAAGCTTTAGCCACCGTTTTTTCTAATGCATTTTGATAGCTTAGCTTGTCAATTTTCAAGATAGTCCTACTGGCTTGAAATTCCTTTCTCAAGGTAAGAAATAGATATACCGGGCTGAACTAGTTCAAAGATTTTCAATATAAATACTTTAAACTCGGTATAGAAATTTAAATTATGTTTTTAACTTCTACGTAGAGTTTGAATACGATACCTTGTAAATTGATGAATCCTGGGCTGTTTGAAATATGAATGTACGTGTTCTTCTCAGAAAATGACCATGTCCGACCATACGTATAACAGATCTAACTTTTACCATTTGTAATACATCAAAGTAAAACTTGGTATAGCAAGTGAAGCGTATTTTTAACTTATAAAAACACGCTTTTCACTTGCTATACCAAGTTTTACTTTGATATATTACAAATACCAAAACTCAAGTTGGTAACTTAAAAATTGGTTGAGCTAGAGCCATCCGACTTATCACGATGTTTTGCTTACCGAACGCTGCAGCGCATTTCAATCTGTTCCAGATTCGTAAATTTTTGGAATATCAACATCAAATTTGTTTTACAAGTTAACTGCACCAGCATAAATATTCTCAGTAAATACGAAATATTTTGTCCATGTACTTTTTAAAAGCGAGGCGTTTAAATATAGTCTTTTGTTTGACCTATCTCGTTTGAACTCCAACACCTTTGGATTCAACGACTCCATTTTCGATATTTTTGAACGTATCATTTTAAAAAATAGGTACAGAAGTTATAAACATATTTTTTTTCTTATACCTATTTTAAAAACAATATTAAAAAAAAAATGAATAATCTGCAGCCGCTCAACTCAAACGTTTTGAAAAAAAAAAAATAAAAATGGTCTAACATTAAACTTTTTTAAGTGACTTTTGTTTTTAAAAGTAAATGAGAAAAAAGCTTTACTCATTGATCTTGTTTGAATCTATATGTTTAACTTGTAAAAAAAGTTTTAAGGTGATATTTTGGAAATTTTCTAATCTGGAGCCGTTTAAAATGAGTTTTTGGGTCCGGTACTCATAAATCACGAAGCCCATTGATAAGTCAAGTGGCTCTAGATTGGGACATTTTCAAGATAACAAGCTGGGACTCAGCATATAAGTTTAAAATATATATTTTAACTTCTAGGTCAAGTTTGAATTCGTTATATAAAATTCAGCATATTTAGACACGCTACACATATGAATGAGATTTCCACTTTCTGTGATTTATGCTGTATTTTTTTTCAGCAATACAGTATTTCTACTTTTTTTTCATAGGCGAAAAATCTGGGTGGTTATCATCGCCTGCACAGCGATATTTCTAATTTTAGTGAATAAAAATAAACTTTTTTACTAAAAATACATTGTTATTAATACTTTTTAACATAATTTATTTAAAAAAATGTTTTCAGCAAAACAAAAATTGTAAAATGCTCGTTAAAGTAGATACTCAAAAAAACGGTTTTTATTGAATACAAAATTAAGAGCACAACAAATTTTTTTAAAACTTTTTCTACTCGTCGAGTAGACAAATTTAAAAAAACCGTCAAAATCGGTTAATTTGCACCGAGTTTCCACCCAAAGTGTATTTTTACTGTACTATTAGCACACAAAATATATTCAACCAATTATTTTGCAAACTTTAGTATGATTTCTATTCATCCTGTAGGCCTGTATATAGTCAGATATTTTAATACATATTTAAAGATGTCGCCAATACAAGCAATAAATACCAATTGTCCTCAGGTTTACCTCACCTTTTCATTTATTGCTTGCAGCCCTAATTTAAGAATACACTGATACTCAACCCATATCACTCAAAAGGCAATAAATAACATTAGTAAAACTTTAACACAATCGGTTACTTAGTTTTCGAGTTAGATCCTTACAAAACACTGTTTCTTTTATCATTCAAATGAAAACTATCAATGGAAAAATTGCCCTTTCAAAAATTAACTATAGTTAACAAAAATATACTTTAATAAGCTACCATTAAATCTTTACCCATTTTACTCAAATTTTAATATTTGAGACAGCCTATAAACAAAGCTATGTAACGAATTTAATTAAAATCCGTTTATTTGCCCTTAAGCTGTGAACTACAAAGGACATGCACCAATTGATTTCCGCCGCCGCCTATCAGTGTGAATTGTGTCCAAGTGAAAAGTAAATAATTTGCAGTAGCAACAATTACAAAATGTCAAGCTAATCAGCCGCGGTGATCGTTAAAGACCGTCCCGCGGAGAGGGTTAAACGGCCCCCGCATCTCATCTGAATTGCAGATCTCCCGAGGGTCGGTCCCTTGCCGGGAAACGTTTTCTTTATCAGAATATGTTCGACTCGTTTTATACGCTCCAACCAGCAGAAAGGGAAGCACGTCTGTTTCGACACAAAGCTTTGAATAGTAAATATAAATCGACTCAGCAACATTCGTTAAAGCCGTAAAAATTGCTCAGTCTGTTTTGTTACCCCTCTGTGTCTACATTTTCCTAACCTAACTTTATATCTAAATAGCCTACATTACGCAATTGAATTCAAATCAGCTGTTTAGAATGTTGTTTAGCTGGTCTGGAAAGAAAACTCCGAGCCCAATCTTATCGTTTACCAGAAACAAAACTAAGGCACAAACATAACAAAATCAACAGTTTAAACAAATGCTTTACACTAACTTCAAATAGCTCAACGGATAAAAGTAACAGCCGTTTCGGTCAGTTAATCGCACTTTTTAGCGGATTTCCATAGAAAAGATGAGCGATTGCTGTAACTCTTATGGTGAGACCTAAAGTCAATGAGCACCGATCATGGTTCTCAGAACACGTTTTGGGGTGTCATTAAAAATTATATATATGTGTGTGTTCGCACTCTAAAGGCAACATTTTACGTCCGTTTAGGTTCAAATTTGGTAGGCCTACACACTTTGGGTTTCTAAGTCGCTTGGACGAATCCGTTAGCCAAAAAATCCCATAGTGGAAGCACGTTTTTTGATCGAAAGTAAACATTTTTTCGAGTTTTATCTGAACAAATAAATATAGAAGATTATTCTGCACTATTTTTACGGGACCTTATACCCCGTCTGGTTCCGGCCAAAAATCGATCAAAATGTAAAATACCATAAAAGTACTCGGTCGAAGCGAAGTAGTCTATAATACAGGGATGTTAACTGTTCAGACGTTCAAAAAAGTGACCAATTTTCTAAAAAAAGTGACAAAAAACTGATTGATTTTTCAGTGTTTTAATTTAATAAAAACAGAAAAAAGAGGAATTCGACCAGAATTACCTGTTTTCCTCTGTTTCTGTTTTTTACTTCCTCACTATACTATAGTATAGAGAAAGTATAGGCCTAGTGATCGCAAAAAATCGATTTTAAGATTTTTGTGGAAATATCCGTTTTGGGACCTCCTGAGTCCAAAAAGCTGGTTTTTACAAAAAGTCTGTCTATGTTTAAAACTAGAGCTAGAGCGAAAACTATTCGATCGATTTTAAACAAATTTGCACCAGACTTATCAAGTAGGCCTGCATAGATGCACGAAAAACGGTTTTGAAAAAACAACCCCCTTTTTGGAACCCCCCCCCCCCAAAAAATCAGTTATTACTTTTGTATAAAAAACTGCTCTAACGATTTTGATAACATTTGGCTTATTTGTAGCCTTTAATGTACCCTACCATATGCAAAAAACCGCATCTTTGTAAACATTCTCGTTTGGCTATAGATAATAATAATAATATTTATTAGTTAATTTCCTACTTTAATAAATCACCTCTCGTACCCTACCTGCAATTAAGTCACAGTGAATCTGTTTAATAATTTAAATTTGTTTGTGACAAAGTATGTGCCAGTTCCTGGTACCGTTTATTTTTTTAGGGTTGCAGAAAGTACAAAACCAAATTCAACAATAATTTACAGGATTTTGAAGAAATTTTTAAAACTTAAATGAATATCGTATATTAAAACGCATTAAACAACAAATTTAGCAATCGTTGTGCCTGCTTATTATTATTATTTTTTTTAATGAAGTCATTAAAAATGCGCAAAAGATATTGTTTTGAAAACCAAAACAAAAAACTTCCTGCAACCCTGTTTTTTATATTATTGTAGAAATACAAAACAATTACATACATTAATATTACAAACTAGCTCACACGCTCTACATCTTATTTATAATTTATGAAAATGAGTTTGTGGACTTTACTTACATTTTAAAACAAAATTTAGTTGAACACTAATAAAAACTCGTTAATATTGTTTACAATGTAGTAGGAAAAAAATAAATATAGATCACTATTGGTTTAAAAGGTGTTTAAATGACTAAATTAAATCAAAAAGTTAGAAACCAAAATCAACATGATGAAATAGTAACTTATCAGTTTTAGGTTTAGGTTTTTTGGTAATGAACTGTGTTATAAGGCTCGACTTGCGCTTTTGAACCAAACCAGAAGCTCTTCTGTCTTTAAAACGCTCGACGAACGTTTGAAATGAACTAAAGTTAAAGAATAATGAAAGAAACCCCCCCTCCACCCTGTATTATGGAAGAAGCCAAGTGGCCGGCCTTTATTACCCTTCACTGGGCGTGAAGTACTGGTGACCTGAATTTCATTTTTGAATTACTATCAGCACATGTAAACACTTTCATTGTAATATTCGTAATCTTCTATCTTTTTATACAAATAAAAATGAAAATGTTCGTTTGTTTAAAATCCTAAATCCCCGAAAGTTCTTGACCGATTGCTTTGAAATTTTGACACAAAGTTTGCATTCGAGTACACTGTGTTTTTATATACTTTTTGAAAAACAACGCCATTTTTACACGTAAAAACAACACAAACTATACTAAATATTTTACGACTATAAAGGTGCCATACTAAACAATACATAAATATGTTTATTGTTGATACAGTGATCCGCTGTTTGCTCTAATATTTCCATAAAGGAAGTGCCTTGCAATAAAGCCTTTAAAAATAAACTTAAGGCCTTCCTTGTAAAGCGGGCATTTTACTCGGTGGAGGAACTACCTGAAGCTTTGATTAGATTTTATAGTTGTTTTTATGTTATGATTACTGCATGATTGATTTGAAATTGTTAATATAAGTTATACATGTCTTATTTTCAATACTTGTGTTGATGTGTATAATGTGTATTAATTTATATTCTGTATATATGTTTATCATTTGTATAACATGTGCCAAATCAAATGTATATCAAGCAGAAATGCTATTGTAACCAAATGAGGCTAATAAATCAATCAATCAGCTGATTTCAAATTTTGAAACAATTGTTTGTATTTCTAACTTTTAAATTAGTTTTTTTATTAAAGTAGGCCTTGCTGGTTCTTTTAACCTTTATTATAACTGCTGTTATAAAATATCCGAAATAATTTAATTTGGACATTTAACATTATTTACAATCTTAGCTTTGGGGTTATTTTACACCTTTAGAATAATTATGTGTATAGAAGGTTCAAACGGGGTATATCTATATATATAAAAGCCAAAACCCACTGACTCACTCATCACGATTTCTCAAAAACTACCAAACGGATTGGAATGAAATTTGGTATGTAGCTTCCTCTAGGGCCATAGGTGCTCACTAAGAAAGGGTTTGAAAAAATTCGAAATGTTAGGGAGGGTTTGGGGGGGATCAAAGTTATTAAAAAATGACTTCTTCAAAACTACCGAACGGATTGGAATTAAATTTGGTATGTAGCTTCCTCTAGGGCCATAGGTGCTCACTAAGAA
>JAGFPH010000851.1:113727-149367 GCA_018207615.1 Philaenus spumarius
AGAACCTATTCCCAGAGTTTGGCACTTTACTTATGGGACACCCTGTAAATAGCAAAAAGAAAAAAAAAACTTTTTAATTTTTTACTCAGTTGCAAAAAGAGATATTGCAAAAAACCTTAGCAATCAACACTCACAATCTATTTTACTTAAAGAAAAAATATACAGCTTTCGTTTTTTGACAAAAATAACACAAAAATATGCTTAATAGTGAAGGTATGTTTAGGTTATTTAACATTGGAATTGGTATCCAACTTCACCATTTTGAATTTAGGAAGCCGAGGCTTAAATCATTTTAATATGTTTGTGAGAAAGTAAGTGCCAGTTCCTGGTACCGTTTATTTTATAGAAATTTTGTTTGCTACTTTAAACAGCATGTTATTAAAGGAATTTGTGTTCTAATTTAGTGGTGATCTATAATATATTCTATGTCAATGCAACTAATGATTGATGAACCAACCAAGTACTTTGGGGGTGGTTATAGTGATTAATATTAATTTTTGACAGATGACCTAAGCTTCCTTCTGTCTCAACTTCCTGTCAAATAAACTTATATCTTTAGGTTTTTACTATTAAATAAAATGCACCAAACATGAATGAAAGAGGATAACCTCAAATCCACCAAATATTGCATGATGGCCCGTGGGTGTACCTGACCCACCCTACACCTGCTGCAGTAAGTCTTCTGCACTTCAAAGCTATTGGATGTGTGTTGCATGTCCTGATTCTATTACCCAAATAGCTCAACTCTGAAAACTGGCATTCAATTCCGCCATACTGTAATTATCTGATGGCCTTCATTGTATTCTTTTGTTGTGCCTAATCATCAACAAAATCACTGTATTTTAAACTGAATCACAATGGTTTGAGACTCCACCATTAACCCTTGGTCTGGGTTCATGTCATCACTGTTTAAGTAATGACATTTAATGTAAAACTAACTGGTTGTTTCCTGTTTTTTTTAGCTACCGGTATAAGAGATTTTAAGAATAGGACATATTTTTTTACTATTTCTAACCTATTTTAATCTGTACTAATATTATAAAGAGGCAAATGTGTTTCTACAGATGTTCATGGTATACCTTTGAAACTTCTAGAATAAAATCTTTTATTGGTGGATAATTTAGACTTTTCGCATTAACCATTAACTGCCAATGTCCCATTGAACAAATGTTGAGTATTTGGGTTAACACCACCAGTGTCCGATTGAATCGATCGTGATGTTCTAAAAATTCTCGTTTTCAACATAAATAAATAACTTATAAAACTTGTAAGTACTTATATTAAACTAATATATTGAATCAAATACAGTGATTTTTTAAGTAGGTAACATTGACTATCACCTGTCAAGCATATCTTCTAATACTGCGCCGTGTGAGCTTCAAAGTACGTAGTAACACAGTAATCTATATAAATTTGTTTATCTAATTTAATTTTTCATGGGATGGTCTAGTTTTTTGAAGATGGATTTGGAAACATCTTAGCAATAAATTAAAAATGTTTCCTAGGTATACAATATGTTTTCTTATACGGTAGTTTTTTTCAGTGCAACGTTTTTAAAAATTATAAACTGTATTTTTTTTATTTTCACAATATTTATGATACACAATACACAATATTTATGATATCCTATGTCAAAGTTTAACATAGGATACATTATAGTTTAAAAAAATTTGTATTTGATTATTATTTAAAATAATAAAAATACAAATTTCTATGGAAGTTAATATACACATATAGCTGTAGTTGCTATAGAAACAAAATGGCTGCCATTTTAATACCAGCTGTTAGTTTTAAGTTTTAACCCATAACCTAAAGATCGAACCGAATTTAATAATTAAATTACTAAATGTATACTGCTTGCTTACATGACATTGATTTAATTTACTCTTAACCTCAACGTACAGAGTATACAGTGTCAAAAAATAAATAAGTTTAGGCCTAGGAAAAAGCCTAGGATGACTCATCTTAGGAGGAAATACCCTGGATACTTTTTTCAAATATCCATTGCCCAAGCGTTTCTTAAATTTACAAAACTAAATCATGTACAGCTTTTTATTTTATGTAGGTATAGTACTCAATTATCCCTGTTAGCACATACAGGGGTTTCACCTAGCATGGAATACACTGTTTATCACCTAGATTTTTAGGTTTAACAGCCATTAAAATGGGCGACCATTTTGTAATATTTCTAAACTATTTGAAATGAATCACTTTAGATTAACTGGTTGATTAAAATTGTTTGGATTATTACTTATTTAAGAATTAAATATTGATTTTGTATGATTTATTCTAGATTCTTAGGTTAAAATATCAAAGGTACAAATATGGATAAAATTTCAGTTATTAGACATTTTTGACGTTTAGGTTATAACAGCTGTTGCTAGTGGGCATCCATTTTTTATAATTTCTAATCTATTTCAGAAATTGAATCGAACTAGTTGTAACGTCTGTTAAATGAACCACCATTTCATAAAATTTCTGAACTATTTTAAATGTGGAATTAAGTTTGATTTACAGCTGGCCGCGCACTGGTGACTTTTGACAATCAATCACTTTTTGTTTACTGGAGCTTGGTTTTATGTAATACGTATCAGAATAATAATTAAGTGCAGTTTAGGAACATACTCAGTTTACTATTTAAAAAATATAATGAGTTATTACAGTTTCTACTGTTCAAAAGGCAGAAAACAGAAAAAAAATTGCACATTATTTTTGAATGTACTCTTATCAAAATATTATGTCCAATAGCTTTATTTCTAATAAGCATAGTTTTAGTCTTCTAAGCCTTAGACCTGGGATAAACATTTTTTAATAAGTTTGTAACTATGCTTTTAAGTTTTCGTTTGCCATTTAGGTTTTATTTTTTATCTTAAGGGTTAGCACTGATAATAGTGGAAAATATTTTACATTTTACCAAACCATTATCAAGTTTCTGTTTGCTATTTTGTACGTTGGAACGAATAATAATATATTCTCAGCCTACTCTAATTATAATATTTCATACCTTTTGTAGGCCTATTTATAAACATACACAATGTCTATTGACACACTGTATGTGTGTAGACTATAATATAGACATATACATTCGTGATTGCGCAGGGATCAACATAGAGGTAAAAGAAATAACAGGGGCACAAGACAACAGTGCACGGCCATCCTGTTAGTTGATTCAAAATAAGGGATCAATTTAGTTGCATCAGAGATCTGTTTTTTAGTCTACAAATACAACATGTTTTACAGACTGACAACCCCGTACCAACTGAGCTCTTTTATTAAATAAGTTAATATGTAAAGTGTTATTCAATGTACAGGAGCCTTTGAGGATGACGATGTAACTCATGTAGAAGGTGAAGTGAACCCTGTTAGAGATTTAGATATTATCATTGAGGAACTCCGATTGAAGGATGAAGAGTATTTAAACCAAAATGTTGACAAGATGGAGAAAATGGTCCTCAGGGGCGATAAAAAACTAAAACCTGAATATGTAAGTTGATTAGAATTAGAGAAATTATTACAATATTGATTTATTTTAATAAAATTTATAAGGTTCCTTACCTTAACGAATAAAGATACCAAATTGAAATTTTACATTAAAAAATCTGAATATCCGCATATATTTCAATAGTAGAAAATATAATATTATACATTTTCAAGAATACCTCGAATACTACAGAACATGGAATTCTGTAAACATAGTTTTTTTTTTAATTGGTCAAGTGTACCCTACCCAAATAAATTATTGTTTTTTAAATGTTTGATACCAAAGATGCCCTACAAAATTCATAGTAAAGTAATTTTTATAATTAAGGTACATAGTTGGAATATACGTGGGTTAACATAATTATGTCAAAATTCATAGTAATCCTTATTGCTGAAAAACTCAACAAATGTGATTCTGTAACAGTTTTGTTTCTGTAACCTTTAAGGTTTTGTTTGAAAACTTTTAGAACTAAACATTTGTTTTTGACCTAATTGTTTTTAAAGATAAAATACAAGATACATTTGAACTTTGTTCAAATTAAATCTAAAAGCAAAACAATTTTGCCATATTTCTACAATGTCATTGAAAAAGTTACTTAACAATTATTCTAATATATAATGTTGTTATTTTGTGTAAGATATTACAGTAATTCAAATTAATTATCAAGATGATAGCACCTGTGTGACATTTTTTCTAGATGCTGAAGAGCTTTGAATTTCTATGTTAATTATTAGAATTTAAAATTTAGTTTTTGAAATTACTGTGTACAAACATTTTATTTGTTCAATTTTGTCTGTACTATGTTGTATAAAATCCACTTTTAAGTTTTTCCTCAAATTAACATTTTCAAAACTAATCTATGTTTTAAAAATTCACCTAAATTAAATACATATTTTTATTTAACCTCAGTTATGTTGTTGATAATTTATTACAAATATATGTATAAGAAATAGATAGATTTCAAAGAACTGGTTACCTTTACCTAAAAACTTTTTACAGTATTTCTTTTTGAGTATATTAGATAAAAAACAGATACGAGATACTAACATAATGTATAGTAAAGTTAAATTACATACAACTCATTAATGAAATTAAATAGATTCAATCTTACATTGGTTAAAGAGTGAGTGGAACAATGGCAATATAGATTGACCTTGGGACAAGAAGTATAATGTTGAATGACTGTTCATATTATATCAAAGGGGTTAATATGACACTTGTTTTGACTGATGACTACTAACAGAGGTTATAGGTTATGTGATTCTATTAAGATGGCAGTTGCACGTGATGACTCGCCAGTTTACACTACATCTGTCATAAATACTACTCCTCCATCAGCGCCCCCATTTATCTTTTGTTTAGACTTCTCATCCGACAGTTGTTCACAAGTATTTTCAATTTCTTTGTTTTTTTACATTTAATGATTTATTTATTTCAATTAAATTTTGTGATGCTTTATTTTATAAATTACATAATTTAATTCTATTGTGATATTTTCTCAAGTGTTAGTGAACATGTCAACTAATCCCTTATTATGTACCTCTAACAATTGAAAATGTAATATTAAACCTATTATTATTAAGTTAGTATTTATTGTAAATATTCTGTATTATTAAGTTAGTATTTATTGTAAATATTCTGTATTATTTTGTATTTATAAGGTACATTAGATTAAAACAAAATATAACAGAATATTTAGGCCCGACTAATAGTTTTAATCTGTTATACTTTTCACGGGGAAGAATCAGGCTGAGAGGCCGAAGGTTCAAACTGTCCAACCTGCTACAGTGTGAAACTTCCAACACAGTTTGTGTAGGTTTAAACCTTGGTTCTCTGCTCTCCCATCTTTATTATTTATGTAAAAACGTTTAAAAAAAAATCTGTTCGTGATTTTCTTTTAAAATGTTTGACTTTGTAAATTGCGGAGTTATTGAATAGAAATGTATTTAAAACAATTTCGATGTACCAGTTACTTATAATCAAATTTACAAAAAATTACTTTGCTTTGGATATTTTCGAAATTGTTTTAAAAATTTCTATATTTAGTTCAATACTATTAACTTCTCCCAGAAAAATATTTTTTTTTAAAACTATTTTGAACTGATAATGTAGAGATTAGTTCTAATCACATATAATTCGCATTCATTTGAAATAAACGTCATAACAATGCATATTTCGATTTATTCATTGACGAAATATATAATGGCTTCATTAATAATAATGAACAATTAATTGGTAACACAGTCTACTGTGTGTTGCAATAAATAATTAAACTTTTCATTGTTAAATAAATAAATCATTCTTTTAACCACTGACCTATTAAAAAAACATTGTAGGCCTATACAAGAAAATATTTAGTTATTTGTAAACGTGTAAAATTTGTAAAAATAATGATTTAATAAAAATCAATCAAATTAGTGGAAATGTAGTCAAGTATTTTAACATTTTGTGTATATGTACTGTTTAAATAGTGTTTGGCTTTACTTTATCTTAGACCGGTAGTACAACAACCCTCTCAGGATAATTACTTTACCATCAAAATATACAAACGAAAAATGTGGTAGTGTAATAAAAGTAACTTCATTATTAGTTGTTTGCCTTTGCTAGCGTTTCTGTTTTTGTAGTTAATTGTTTTATTTCATTGAGTTAGGTGTAAAAATATTTAAACAGGGTTCCTACTACCAGGAAAACATAAAATAGTCAAGGAAAGTCAGAGAACTTGTAAAATTCTGGGAAAATTGTTTCATATCATTGAGCCTCCGATGATGCAGAAACTGAGGGTTCTTATTTATGCTAAATCACAAGATGTTGAGGCAGTTTTTTCCATTACATCTCCAGTAGTTTGTTAAAAGCCTAGAAGTACTAAAAAGTTAGCTTTTTTTAAATTTACAGATGGGATGGTTCTAAAATTTGTGATTTTATATTTAAATAAACCTTGTTTGCTCTGGTAAAATATAAAACTTGAATTTTATGATTGAGGGGCGCTGCTGGTTATAGGAAGTGTGGTGTAAGTTCAGATATCTGGACTCGGTAAATCTAAACACTAAACGTGAACTGTTTAGCACTATATTATGAGGAAATGTTTCACATCAACACTAAAAACTCAAAACAAAAAATTAACTTGCACCTAACACTTAGCAAATAAAATGTTTATTTACAATTAAATCCGTGTCATCCGTGGGTGGTGAGATGAGGTGAGGAAAACAAATTTAGGGTAGGAGGAAGCTAAGATATATTCAATTTATTTATTTATTTGTCACAAAACAGCACATACAGGACAGAATCCAATGCCAGATGACATGTCAAATGCAATACAATACACAATATACTACAATTAATTATTAAATACACATACATTAAGTGACACATATAAAACATTCAACAATACAATATCAAAGTTTCAAAATAAAATTAGAAATTATGTTACTAAAATGCAAAGTAAAATGTTTTAGTAAATAATTATTTCACAATACTCCATTAATCGGTTATTGAAGAAATAAATCAGGAAAACTAATTACCAAAATTTTGTAGGAACCCTGTTTCGTTAGAAGACTTTAGGTTATTTTTTTATGTAAAAAGCCTACAATTCAAATGACCAAAGCTATTTAAATTTACCTCGAGTTGGGAATTATATTTTGTAAGTAACAATATCTTTATTGTTTAAAAAGAAAACTTGTTTCGTGGTTTAACATGAAAAACACCTATGTGTTATTTTTGCCTAAAAATCTACTTTTTTAATGTATTTTACTTTTGTTATTATTTTTTGTTTGTTTCTAATGTCTTACTAAATTTGTATGTTTCATATATTTGTGCATAGTTACCCAAAATCAATATGGGAGATATTAGTTCACAACTGTAAAAAGGAAGCAAATATTGAGTATAATTATTGTAAGGTCATATAGTGTCCTTCGATATCCAAGACCTCTAATACCAGTAAAAAAATAATATTAATGTACAGTAAAAACAATAAAAAAAATTCCAGCTGTTATTTTTAGGCCTGTAGTGTAGAGCACTAACTTGTTGAGTAAACTGTAGCATGTGATTGTGTGTGAAATCATCTATCACCTTATTTCCATCCACGACTGTTTTATTGTACACTCTACTAGTGAGGTTTATAGTTTTTGTTCTGAAGGGGGGGGGGGGGGGGGGTTGGATCTATCATAGTTGTATTTTTTATTTGTGTATTAATTTAACTACATTATTAACATAGCAGGAAAGTTTCATGCGATTAACAGACTGGATGCAGGGGGTTGGCAAAGGAGATAGCTACTGAAATGAGAACTGGAAGAAAGTGAGAAATGAAGTAAAATATTTTGTTCGGCCCAGCATCAAGTTTTATAATAAAGTTAATATTTGTAAGAAAATGTATAACAAGCATTTTACAAGAGATTTAATGTGGGAACACAGCTGAAATAATCGTATTGTTAGCTATTTACTATTATTTTACTAAGATTGATATTTGGATTTTTCGTTATCCAAACCACCCGTCTCCACTTTATGCAAGATATGTAAGGTTGTACTATAGTAATGTTAGATATTTGTGATATCTATTAACTATGATAAAGTATTTATTTTTAAATAAACGTACCCTACACATATTTAATATAAAATTTTTATTTTCCATAGGATTTCTTCGTTAAGGTGAAGTCACTTTTATCGGAACAGAAAAAACATTTACGTTTTGGTGACTGGAATGCGATTGAGGTATGTTCTACATATTTTCTGTTTATAATTAAAAATAATATATTTAATATTTTTTACTAAATTCTAGTACTATCCAAAGAATGTACATTATTATTTGATTATGTAAGACCTAGCTCTAACCATTGTCATGGTGGGAATTATCGGTGCTGGGAGACATGTTCTGCTATTATAAACATTTCATTGAGTGTTTACACAGGCTTTAGCTCTAGACAGCAGAAAGAGTGTGAATTTATTTTGTATGCTCCACAAAATATATGTTCTGAGAAAATAAAATCACAGAATTAGCAAAATGTATGTATAGAGAAAAAGCCAAAATGAGGAAGTCATGAAAAAACATAAAAGTTAAAATAATTGAATGTAAGGTAAAATAAAATTTCTAAGTGTTGAAGTAAAGTCAAAACAAACCTAACCAAAACAAATAAGCCTACAGCTTTATAATCCTTATAATTCTATACATTTACAGCATTAAAAATCACCCTCAGCATAGTTAGGTAGGTCTAGATAGAGATTGTTGTTTTAAATTAGTATACATTTTTTATTTCTGATGTTTATCTAATTAATCTGCCTGTGAGGTTTAGTAGTTATAAATAAAGTTAAGTCTTAAATATGTAAACATTTAGTAAAAGTAAAACTATAAATGCCATGGTGCAAATGCCTTGTCTAATTTTACAATTGTAAGTGATTGAGGAGTAAATGTTTGTAAACAGTTTCAATAATAATACGTCCTAAAATGCTCTGTTTTCTGTCTAGCCGCCATTTTGTTTTGTTTTTTTCGCTGTCTGTACTTACCACTTTAAAGGACCAAGTTTGAAAAAATAATCAACTTTTTTCTCAATCAAGTAAAGGAGTGTCGAATAGTTTGATGGGTTCAACATCGATGGCAACAATGAGTTTTTATTATTTATTGTTTTACCATTACCCTTTGTTAGATAGCTTTGTCATTTATACCAATCAATAAATAATTAAACATGCTAAAAAATTTACTCCTGAAATTTTTTATAAAAATTTACATTTTAAAAATTGTTTTCATTTACAAATTTTAAACGGCCGCCATTACAAAACAAATTGGTTAGCTTTTTCCAACTAGATCTTTATACCGGTGAGTAACGTTAAAAATTTTAACTCAATCGGGTAAAAAGTTCTAAAGATAAAAATGGTTTAGTAAAAAACAGAATGACAACTAGATGGGAACGGAGTATTTTAGGACCTATGATTGTTAGAACTTATTTACTGTAAATAATACAATGAACACGTAAGTGAATTATTAGTCCACATTTGTACAACACCCTGTATATGTCTATCTTTCTTATTAAATAACAGTCAAGCAAAGTTTGTCTTTTATAGATTGGTTGAGCCACCTGAATTAAACGTAATTCATTAAAAATATAATTGTCTTAACAAAACTTAATAACTAGTTTTAAAAAAATTATTATTAATACAAATATTTGTCATGATACAAAAAATGTTAATACTTCCCCGTTAACTATAGCGAAAAGAAAGTATTGTGATTCTTAAAGAATAACTACATTCAAGTTGTCTGACAAAGAGTTTTTTCCGTAAAGAATTGAGGTTTGATTGATAGTTTAAAGATTTACTGTCACATACCAACTTTTCTTCTTACTATTATTAGATTAGTTAAATAAAGAATTTACATTAAGTCAGTGATTCTAAAAAACATTTATTTCATTTACAGATAGAATATCTAAACAAACACATGTTTCTGACAACAAAGCCAGCCATCTATCTTGTGAACTTGTCAGAAAAAGACTACATTAGAAAAAAGAATAAATGGTGAGTACTGAAGATGGTTTAGAAATAAATCTCTTGTATATTTACTTGTTTCACAATATGTTTTGGTTGTTTTTATATTGTTCTTCGTGTTTGATTTAAGGTTGATTAAAATAAAGGAATGGGTTGACAAACATGATCCTGGTGCAATAATTATCCCGTTCTCTGGAGTTTTTGAAAATAAAGTGTCTGAAATGGAACCTGCAGAAAAGGCCAAGTTTTTGGAAGAAAGTGGTGCTACATGGTAATTTTTTTGTTATTTTACTTTATAGATTTTCTTTCTAAAGAAGCTTATTGAATTGTTCCTTACAGTGTCAACAGTTTCGAATGATTTAAAAAGTCAAAAATAGAATTTCACTAAATATAGAGCTGTATAATTATATGAACTATTACTTTTTCATGTAATAGTCAACATAGTAGATATGAACACCTTAATTTTGTATTTGAACAATATCCAGTACTGCATTTTGCATGTAATGTTGTCTATATAACGGCAGTAATTTTAATGTGTAAAGATAACTTATTTATCAAAGTCAGAAGAGTTCTTTTAGAAACTATGAGGGAACATGTTGTAAACACCACATATACACATTAACTAGCTCTCGAACCCATCTTTATCTATTTTCATTATACTAATATGTGAACATCAAAATCTGTAGCACCTTTTTTTAGTATTTGTTATAAAATAAGAGAAATGAAGCTTATATCACTTGAAATCGCTTACGTCATAGTTGTGTGCGGAAAAAAAATTATGTGTACGTTTATCGTCAAAAAGACAATTAAAATAAAATAAACTAGGCCTAACCTAACATTGTGTTTCTAAGCTGGTTATCCGAATCAGCTGTGTTATTTGTTATTTTATACAGTTGGTTGCTATGTCAATGAATATAAAAATATATTTTTGTAGGTCAAGGGTTTATATTTTTCTACACATGATTTTGCCATACAAAACGCATCAGACAATTAAGTGAAATAATGTTGGTCAAATTTACAGCTGTATGAGCTAACATCCCTTTGCCTCCTCTGCTCGTAAAAATATTAACAAACGTACAAAAAGTTATCCAAACAAATACTTTGTTGTTTCCATTTCTTTTAAATTGAATTATCACTTATCTTTATTTATTTATTAAACTATTCTTCCGTTTATAGTTAAATTGTTTATTTTTAAGAATGTCACATGTTTACTAAATATTTATCATTAATTCCATTAAACTTCCTCTTCGCCCTTTCCCACTCTTTTCCTCATAGTGTCAAGATACGATTTAAGAATTTGCATACTTATAACAATTCCAATTACTTGCGTGAAAAATAAGTTGAATTTCGTTACTTTAAAATCAAAATTGGTCAATTTCGACCACAGGAGATTCTAGTAAAAATAAGAAGCCAATTTTCCTGTAATTAATAAAAATGAATCAAATAATTGATAAAAGAAAAACAGATTGCATAGATTTGAACCTATCTATTGAATGGTTATCGATTTACCTGTGCTATACGCTGTTCCCACTTCTTCTGTAGTTTAACTGGGATAAAGAATAAAAGAAAATTAGGCATTTAAGCTTATGTTTACTATTTTGTGCTGAGTCCTCTGCATCTTTATAGAACTCTTAATCTATATTTTTAATATGTTGTAAAATGATTAACAGTTTAGCCTTCATGAGCAATAAAAGGAGACCAAATGGAAGTTTTTATAAAATTATCACTATTTAATTAATTATAAATTATTGTAAGAAAACCATAACAGAACTAGGGAAACTAGTCGACGCTTTGACTGTCAAACTCCTTTCTTTCTCCCCTGACATATTTTGAAACCTTATGCTTAAAATAATAAAAAAGTTAAAATGAATGTATCAATTGAAACAAAACCACCAGGCCCCAAGCCTAAGCCAACTACCAAGACAAGTCTGTACCTCAAAACTGAGATTGTAAATTATATTACAGAATTTAAAGTAACCTGCCTGCCTTAGGCCTACTCCTAAACCCTAACATATAAGTTATTTATAAACACAGCAATAACAAGTTTCTGAGCAATAGATTATATGCAATGTATATTTTGGAAACATTGTTACATACAGATCGTACATTGGTTCTTGGGGTGTAGGGAGAATAGTAGAGAGTGTATAGTCACCTAAATACTTCAATACATCATGTAAACAGTGTGTTCATCAGCTAACAAACTACCAACAATAGTGGCTGTATGACTGTACCAACAATAGTGCCGGAAGACACCGCTTGTGCACCAATGTAGAGGTAGCAGATTAAATAGCTGACTATTTTACCAACACTGAACATGTTCAATCATCTAAGCTATGTATTTTAAATTGGTAAATAGTTTTTTTTTCATTATTCAAAAACCTATCCTTTTTAAAATTATTTGTAATGTTCAGTATTTTTTCTACGAACTTGAGTCTATAACCTTTAGATATATGATACATAAGTAGTGAGTTCAGTGCACAGTTTTCATATAATTTTACATTCAAGTTCAAATTATATATCTGGATATGGTCACACTCTTTGTTGCAAATTTTGTTATTTGTAAATATTTCTTAAAAAGCATATGTTTCAGGAAATGTATTCAATTTTTTAATTACTGCTCACCCCATATTGAATTTTTTTTGTGAAATCGTCTATGTTTGAACGACAATGCTTAATTTGTTAGTTAACAGTTCATAAAAAAGTAGATAGGTAATTTCCTAGTTAACCATAGATCTGGTGTTCTTTCACTCAGGCAGAACATGTAATTATAATTTAAGGGCCAAACATTAATAGTATATAAAAAATATTCATGTGTGCAGATATTCTAAAAAAAAATTATAATTTAAGTTTTTTTCCTCAAAGGTTTGACCTTAAATGACATAGTTGTATTTACACAAAGAATTAAAATGCAATTACACAAAACAAGCATAATTTTGTAGTAAATAAAACATGTATAGTTTATTTGATATAATTATACATCAATATCCAAAACTGAATCATCCTCATCACTAATTATTCCCTTTAATTATGTCTTCAAGATTGCTACTTCGTACCACTAGATTAGCTTTAGTTAGACATCATAACCTCTAAACCTATAATTCTTGACACTCAATTAGTTATCTGAAAATCCACATCTGTGAAAAATTGGAATAGTAATATCAGCTGATGTAAACAGCTGATGTAATAATAAATGTTTTTTTTTAATAATAATAAATGTATTTATTTCCTCAATCTGCTACAAATTAATAACAATCATTCTTTTTTTTATACATAATAAAAAGTCACCAAAATACAAAAATAACTAAACACATGCCCAAGTTCAAACACTGAAATAAACTTGCCAAGACTGATAAATAACTACTGACGTTAAGTTTACTTCGGTTTAGGTTATCTGTTTACAAATATGGATTAAACATTTTTCCTTCGATTGCTACTAAACTGAATGATGTTCGACTAATAATGACTATGTTGTATCATTTATACTAAGTGAATCTTCAAATACCCAATAACAAGGATTAAATCTTAAAGAACAAATATATTCGGACTTTAGTCTTTGAAATAAAGTAAAATTGATGGTAAATTCTTCAATTTTTTTTTTTTAGTAAAAAACTATAAATAAAAAAAATTAAATTAGAATAGTTATAATTTTATAGTTAAATTAACAATCTATAAAAAATTATCAAGAAAAAGTTTTAAAAAATATTTAAGTTAATTTGTTAGAAGGAAGGAAAAAGACTAGAGCCTGCAGATGTAGAGTAATTGAAATGAAAGCAGCTTGCAGTGAATTAGTAAAACGGCTGAAGTTAGAGATCTAGGGTTGATTCAATGAGTTCGTCTTATTGTTTTTGTGATATTTTATTTAGGCTGCAACCTATAATTCCCCCTTCCCTTCCCCACCGTTGCCTCTAGGTCAGAGCTCAGGTAGAGAGGGACCATTAATTTCTTCAGCAATGACAAAATGGCTGGAGAGACAAATTGACTCAGAGCCCCCACATGTAATGACCCTATACTGATATCTTTGATATAATGATAGGTCTGACTCGTGCATTCCACAACAACTCTCTGTCTCTCTCACCCAGTGTCTCTCTTGCCCACATTCAATTCCAACTTTAACTATTCAAGTTTTTCATTCATTCAAGTTTTTCAAGCGCTTCGTGTTGGTTGAAACGGTTGATGCGTGTTTAAACTAGCAAAATATTATGACAAATTAATGATTTTACTTTTACTTTATTATAATACACATTTAGTGTTTACCATTGTTGTTTTAATATTGTTGCAATAAAGAAATGCTGATCAAGATAAAATAAAGCTATAAATTAATTACAACATAACATTGAGCAAAATTATTGTGTTTGGTCCCCAATTTTCAATACATTTATCAAATAGTTTTTCTCGCATGTTAATTAATTTTGGTTTTTTATACCTAACTATTGAAAGTATAAATTATTAGTTCTAAAAAGTACTTACCGTACCTTTATTAAACTGTTTGCCTGTCACAGGTCAAAAGCTAACAAGCTTAGTTATAAAATATGTCTGCTTACCCGCCTATATTTCTATAATCAACACTTAAAAATTTTATTACTATAAGTTTATTTGAAGATATTAAAAAACATTTTTTTAAATTCTCAAAAATGTTGCTCAAGCCCAACAATATTTTAAATTTTGCAGCAAAAAACCTACATTAATGCTCTTTTTATAAGCCTTCACCTCCTTTCATTGATTGATTGATTGCTTGCTCAAGGTATTATTTATGCCCACCTTGGTTATTGTGTTTTGTTCCAATATTAGCTGAATTGGTGTCCAGAGATTACAGGACTTTAATCCACATAGTCAAACTGTCACTTCTTCAGTTTATTTCTTGTAATACAGAAAGCATAGATAAAATATATATTTACATTAAAAAATCCATAATGTTTAAGATTTGTCCTGTCTGTCTGTGTTTTCGACAAGTTGGTAGTAAAACTTTTAGAGTTGCATCACCATTAACTTTCTTCTAAAAAATAAAATTTCATATTTGAGCCAATTAATCATTTTACTTAATAATAAAATTTTGATGTCTTTTTAATCTGTTTCCATTAAAAACTAAAATTTGAATTATTACATTGAGACTTTACCTGTGCTTTGATTTATCACAATCTCTTTTGTGATACCAGCTTAGAAAGAATAAACAAAAAATGTTTATGATATACATTTTTAGATCTATATGATGTAAACTAATGACGTGGCATCCTCAGTACTATAATTAATTTATTGTAGTTCAAGGAGCTTATTACTCTATACATTACTCTAAAGAAAACTTTTTTAAGGGATAAGAATCAAGTGACTACTTTACCAGGCTCATATTGCTCATATTGGTTGACGCTGAACTTATCAATTGCTCTGTATAATATGGGTGCTCAAAAGGTGGTTGTTTCCTGGGATTTGTCAAAATTTTGTAGGGCTATATTGAACTAGCTCTAATTGTGGGTGTTTAAGTTTTGGTGAGATTCAGCAGTTAACATTTTATGTTAATTTCTAATTTTAGTTATTATTTCTTTGTATATAATGTGTTTAAACGTGTATTTGGTTGTTTTATTTTGTTTATGTTTTTATAGTTTAACCAGGACATATTATTTTTATACAAATAGCGCCCCAGTAATTCCTTGACTTTACAAGGTTTTAAACATCAAAGTGGCTTTTTAGTAACTAATAAAATAGACTAATGTAGAAACCTAACATTATAATTTTGAATATAATAACCCAGTTCGGATTGCTAAAGAACTTAATTAAATGGAAATAATAATAAAATTTAGCTAAAACTATTCTTAATTGCTTAATTAAAGTGGTTAAATAGTTAAATAAAGTAAGTGTACAACTTTTTAAGTTTGTAGTAAAAGTTAATTACATTACATATTGTGTATTTTAGAGTTATTCAAACATCAAAGATTAAATGGAAAAAAATTCTTGCTTGTATAGTAAAATATTTTTAAACTAAAATTACCAAAAAAATACACTATAGAAAACAAATAACATTTTTTTTCGGTGAAGTTATTTAAAATAGTTTTTTAAACTTTGATGATCAATTTTCATTAGTATTCAATAATTGGGGTTTCTGTATTTCTTTTAAACATGAAAGTAGATTAAAATTAATAATCTTTCAAAAATACTCTTAATACAAATTGTTTGCCCTAACTTGTTGCTTGAGTAGTAAACTACATTGGTGTATAATAATTAGGTATTTACAAATTATACGGAGGCCACTAATTTTAAACGTTGCTAGGTTAGGTATTATATTTAAGTTATGTTTAGAAATAAAAAACTTTTTTAGTAAACTATGAAATGTTACAAACTTATATTTGTTTACATCCTAGAAACATACTAAGACCAGATAGTGTAAGTTAGAACCCTTCTGTCTATTTTTTTTTTTTTTTTTAGTGGCCTCCGTATAATACGTAAGTACCAATAATTCAAAGAGTGCTTCTATATGGAGTAAAAGAAGGAAGCAGATGTCATTTCATTTGTATAAAAAAATGTATGACTGAATATTGAATAGATTTCTGTGTATATTCAAATGAAATTTAATAATAAGAAAATTTAAATTTCTTTAAATACAATTTCACATATAAGTAAATTAAAGAAATGATACCGTTAACAGAATCTGATAAAGACAGAGGTATTCAATTGTTTCTCTGTCCGACTGTTCTTTGTGTTTTTGTCCTGGTGAAACTGCTCCATGAATTGTTTTGCTGCTATTACAATGATTATTGTGGCGCCAAGGACGCAGTGAGCCCGCCTATTATCTGTCCGTCTACAGATGTAATAACTACACCACAATTGGAAATAACTAATGAAATTCGTTCAATAGGCTCGGGTTAATATGACCGGCTAATAAAACTGTTAATGCCTGTCTTGTGTGTCATTGGATTTAATTTGTATTACCGGAAAAGGTTTTAAACGTTAGCTCATGCCGGGATCAACATGTAATGTCTGTGTTTATTGTTGAATAAACGTTCCTCTTGGAGGATAATTCTTGCCTGTAATTTAGATTCCTTGAAACAATTTGCTGCAATGTTCTTATAATTGATTACATTAGGTCGCTATATAAATGCATTTTTGTATACAATAAAAGTACGTTTATGTATTCTTAATTTGTAGCATGTGTTTAATTTTTAATAAATACAATATGAATAATTTTTGGTTTGTTTTGTTTGTATTAATTACATTCTTTGTAAATTGATATTAATTTTATTTTAGAATTTTTCCTTTTCTCAAATCTTAATGCAATTCAGACATGTGTCAGTTTGAGATAATACGCATATTATAGTTATGGCAGATGTATTCAGTGTGTTCAATTTAATGTTTTCCAGTCTTTTGTTATTTTTATGACTGGGATATGCATATGTTTCCTATAATTTTTTATTGGACAACCGGGGTGCACATCTATGGTGGAAAGCTTGTCTAGAGTCAAAGAGGTCTTATAAATGCTGAGGTAAACATATGAGTATTTATTAGACTGTAGGATTTGTAAAGTACAAATAAACAAATACAGTAAACTTGATAACTTTTCAATTTCTTACATTTTTGAAAATGTTTATAACTACAGGCTGAAAATTTTGTTTTAACTTTATTCGTACTTTTCACTGAATGCACCTATTTTAAATATTCTTTTTGTTTATGTTATTTTTTCCGAAAAATTCTTGCATGTTATTTCAAAGTTTACATAACACAGCATAAATTCTCGAACTGTTGACTCGAGTAAATCTCTATCCTCTGTCCAATGGGAGAGGACATAAACTGCAGTTTGATTACTCCATACGTTGTCTTTGCAAAAAACTTATTGTGATGAATCATTTGACTAAAACATTTTATTGAAATTTCTTACCTTTTTTAAGGTTTTGGGGTTGAGTTTTTTTGGACTGAAGGGTACTCAGTATGTGATTTCAGGCTTGTTAAATAATG
Source organism: Philaenus spumarius (assembly GCA_018207615.1). NCBI lineage: Eukaryota > Metazoa > Arthropoda > Insecta > Hemiptera > Aphrophoridae > Philaenus > Philaenus spumarius. Next base: position 131,612 of record JAGFPH010000851.1, read on the forward strand.
AGAGATGGAATGCTTTAAAACAACCTTGAAACATGTTTTAATAAGATAAATAATGAAAAGAAAAACACACACAAATTACATAAAATGCGATAATCAAATATCAAAATGATTGTGTAAATAGATCATATAAGAAAAATGTAAGGTACTTTTTTACATCCAGCTGGTTTCAATTTCCCTAGTTAGAATAGAAAACTAAAATATTATTTACTGTGCATATTTCTCCCTACTGTCCTTTAAATTTTTCTTTTCAAATCTTTGCCTACCCATCTTAGTACTTGAAGTCTCATATGTTGATGGAGTACAGTTTGAGCAAACTAGGAGTGAAGTTGGCCTTATGGGAGAGTCATCCCTTCTACAGTCTACTTCTCCTTAAACCTGCCTTGGCGGTACAACCAATTCCACAAAAAAATAGGTCCACAAATAACATTAACTGAGGAAATAGACAGCGCTCACATTCTTATAACTTTACGTACTTGCTTACAACCTTTTTATAAAAAAGTATTTCACATTTTAGATAAAACTATGACAAATATATATAAATAAGTAAGGTTTTGTTTCATACAAAATTATAAAATGTTATAACTGTGATGCAAAATTTTACTAAGTTTTTTATAAAATAAAAGTGATGACAACAAAAATGTCCAAAGCGAGAAATTTTTGTATTTTTAGGCAAAAAGAAAACTTTTTGCGAGAAAGTTGTTGATAATTAGTGGAATTGACTTTTTTATTTAAAACAATTTTCTTTACGACCTTTTGTTTAGTCAGGAGGAAGGTAATCCCTGTAATGAATACATTTTGTGCTTGTTTGACATTGATTTGGTGCGATCCTGGCTGTTCTGATTTGGTAATCAGATTATATTATTATAGGCTAAGTAATTTTATTATTCTTAGTTCTTGCGGTTTTTCATAAATCCAACCATTTGTTTGTAAATTGGACTTCATGCTTAGATTTTTGAAAGGTTCAAGTAAACTTGCCAACTTAGACCTTCAATATTTTTAAATATCAAATATTAATTTTTTTTGTTACTACTCATTTAGTAAATGTTTTACCATTAAAACTTTATAACGGTTTAGGCCTACACAAAATTGACATAATAATATACTACCCATATAAAAACCTTAATGCTCTATGAAGTATCGAATTCAATACATTAAAATGAATTTTAAAATGTTCAGTAACGTTTTTTTCGAATTCGGACATTGATTTTTATAATCATGAATAACAATGTTAAAAAAAGTAATTGTAACTACTGTACATCATTTGGCAACCGTTTCCAATAAATAAAAAATAGCTGATGAAAATACATTAGGCCTACTACAGATGGGCACTGTTACTGTTGTTGCTATTTTAACTGTTGTAAAAAAAAACTAACAAAAAACGAAAATAAACTAACCCGAATTCGTAAAATGTTTCTGAATATTTTAATTTATTATAATTAATGTATAGAATCCGATCCTGTATTATAGCACGATAAGGTTTTTTTGTGACACTTGTATATATTTATAAATAAAACAACTAATTTTTACACGTCCTGTTCACTAAGAAAAATGTGTTTATCACTTTTATTTACCGTTACATTACAGTGACAAATTAGGGTATACAGTGAAGGACAGAGGTCTATTTTTTTTATTGAGGTTGTACTGGTGACGTTGGACACAACAAACACAGCGTGGGGACCGGGCCTTATTTCCCCTCTCGGGGTGCATTGCCGGCGTGAGGAATCTGTAGATCTTATATCTGTCGATAGCTGCTAAATTATTTTAAAACATTGAACATTTCTTTTTCTATTATTACATTTAGACCATGCTAGCAATGTTACAAAACTTTATACATGTAGAGTGTTTATTTTTATGAAGTTCTTTCCAAACTTTGGACAAGAACAACTAATTGATATCCATCTTGCTTCATAGCTAAAAGTAGAAGAATGAGACCCTTCATCCTGCTTGTCTTCCGGAAGTTCCGTTTTATGATTACTTCACATCGAACACATCACAATTTATTATGTATCTAATTTAGTTCTATGATCATAGAATGTCACTGTTGATCAATTAATTGACAATATTAATTTTGTTTCTGGTTTGACGCCCCCTCCCCCCCAGCCTGATTTGGTTCCCCACTGTCTTTTATCTATGCTCTAGGTATTTTTGTTAGATTGGAAGTATATTCCTTTTATCAAATTGAAGGCGTTACAACAGTTGATATCATTGATAAGTTCCAAGTTTACAGCATTGCTACTTTTAGGACACAGTTAGTTCAGACCCAGTTTTTTCTCTGAAATTAAATCTCTGACCGATACAATTTATCTACCTGGTGAGACACTGGGACCTCTCACTCTAAAACATGATGTCTGTAGCAAGTCTAGTTATGTATGAGGAAGCTAATTTGGCAGATTTAGTTTGCTTTTATTTTTGTGTTTTTTTTTATTGTTTTTAAGATTTGTAAATGTTTATTTTATTTGATTAAAGAATTTATCCTAATTAATATAGCATTGATAAATGAGAAGAGTCTTATTTCTTCTACAGTGATATTGTTATTACTGTATGATTTCTCCTTTTTCTTAAAATTCTCTTTTTTTTCATTTAATTTACAATATTCTTACAAAAGTAAGAATAAATTGGAGATTCTTATTGCACAACCCTGCCTGTACTTGGTGAAATGCCATAATAAGGTAAACATTAAAACTTACACATAAATTTTACAAAAACAACAATATATTTGCTACAGCTGTTTTGCCGATAAGCATGATCAAACAGCTGTAGCAAATATATTGTTGCTTTTATGGAATTTATGTAAAGTTTAAATTTTTAGCATACCACTTTATTTACATGTTTAACAAAAATGTTTAATGTGCAGAATTTCCCAGCCACAATTAATTATTTCATTTTCTCTAAACAGTTCATCATAACTAACTGTTTATGTTCAATTGATCTTTCTTGTTTGTCACTAACTGACTTTCTGAATAAATTTGCAGAGGTAGGTAACACAGCTGAAAAGTTATTAAATACAGTAATATTATATCTGTTAGTTTCTATAGGTTCCTAACGTTGTCTCAAGATAGCAGCACTGAACAGACAATTCTGTACTATTAAATGAGCAGAGCAATGTTTGAAAAGTTTCATTCTCAAAAACTCCTGTAGTGAATTTGATGAAAATTTGTTTATTTTGCTTTGGGTATGAGACATTGCTTGGTTCAGGCTTCATCTTTGGGAAATGACAATAATAGACTTTAAAAAATCGAATTTTGTCCATTAAAAATAACAAAGCTCAGCTGTTGAAATTGATCAGTGTCTGTACAATAACAACTGTTGTTATAAGATGTTGTGTAGCAGTTAGTTGAAGTTGCCATAGGAATGTTTAAAATACATTTAAACAATATATTTTAGATAGGAAACTAAGAACAAAAAGAAAAAGATTTTTGTGAAAAGGTATAATAAAAATATTTCTGTTTTGAGATGACATTAATTGGCAAGAGCGCTTTATTAATTATGGATTTTAATAATACTAAAAATAGTAAAGAGCAATGCTCAATCGACCAAGTACTTTAAATTAAAACCATGTACTGTACACAAATTTGTTGTTTGGAATTATATTGGAATATCTTTATCCAGCTAGAAATGTGTATTGTTTTATGAAAGTTACAAATCTACATGTCAAGAGGATTTACAAATAAGATTTTTTGTATATTAAGCTCTTTACAGGTCTTCATTTTTTATCCTATTCTGTTAAGTAATCAGTTTTTTTTAATTTAAATCCAAGAGTTAAATTGACATAAATTTTATATAAATGATTTTACATTATTTATTTGTTTAATTTTATTTTTTCAAATAATATATATTACCCCAATATGTTTGTCTTATTGGAAATGTTTTTATTTTTATGTATTTGAGAGTCTGTTGAATTTATAACGAAAAACTAAATTCTTATGAAAGACCCAAAATTAGCTTTTTGTAAAAGTTTGAAACTTGTTTTTATTCTTGTTTTTTCTTACTACTAGGTTCTTAATCAGTTGGCTCTGATGACTTGATGTCGCTTATAAACTGTTATAGTCAAGGCTGGAATTGATGATTTTTTATATTTTTTGAAGTGTTGCAATAAGTAAGTTGTCTCAAATCAGTTCAACTTAAGGAAGGTCCTGGATTTAAGTTTGTTGGTCAGATAAACAATTCATAAGATATAAATGGTGACAAAGATAATATTATCACTTTGTACATTTCTATGGAGCATTTTCTAGATATTTTTATTAAAGACTCAATGATTGAAACTATATTTCATTTCCCACACTCTCCCAGATATTTGTGTTGAGCCGATCACCAACTGTTTTAAGAATAAAGTCCTACACCTCATTTCCGAATTTCAAAGTAAAATTTCTTTATTGTGGGAAATAAAGTTTTGTTCCTATTTAACTTTAGGTTTGTTGTGATCTGTTTATTACTTGAAATCAAAGCTGTATGTAATCGTCATTTATTTTTTCTTTGTGTCTTATTTCAAATTTTATTTTTAATGAACCTTTTCAATCAGCACAGGATTTAATTCAGTTTGTATTTTAATTTAAAATTTATTTTTAATATTGAACATATCCTGTTCTTGCAAAGTTAGTAACGGAGGCTCTAAATATGTTTCGTAAAAGTTACATGCTTACCAACTCTAAAAAAAGCAATACTTGCAAAATTCTTGCTTTTGCACATCTTTAACATCATTTTATATAATATTCTTAAAATAAGTTTGAAAGTAAACTATTTATTTGGCAAATAAAAATTTATATGTTACCACTTTTATTCAAATTTCCTGAAGTAGTTGTAACGTGCTGCCGCTATGCAAGCCGTTTACAAACAATTTATTAATATAAAATAAAAAAAAATGAAAAATAAAAATTAATTTTTTGACAAAAATATTTCTAAGTTATTTTTAATAAAAAAAAAACCTTTACTGTGTAACAATTATTTATTATATCCTATCTTCAATCCATTTACTTTATTTATTTAATTAAATTATCACTTTAAATATTATAACACCTTATTCCCAATAAAAACAAACAAACATAACCCCAAAATTGAAATTAGGTTATGTTGTAGTCAGATCTGTGTCTACTACAGTTGACTATTACATATCTGTTACACATTAACCTATTGCATCTGTGCGTGCAGCTCTCTGATTGCAAATGGACTCGTCCGGAAACCTAGCATCCATGTTTGTGCGCATGAAAACTTTGCCCCCAAAACGCATTGCTTACCAAAGACTGTCGCCATTTTGAATCACATTTAAAGAAACTGAAAATGAATTTATAATTATAACAAGGTTCATTTTACCATAAAGTACTTCTGGAAAGGAGAAAACTCAAATTAAGAAATCATAGTAGCTGGCATTAATATTTTAATTTGTCGTTTTAGTTTAAAAGGAACACATACAAAAAATATTCAAACTCAATTTGGCAAGTCATTCTAGTTATCACAGTCGTACACTCAAACATTCACATTAATGATTAAACACATTATCTTAAAGCTACAACAAATTATATTAATAAAATATTCAATGCAGACTTAATGAAAATTATTTCTTGTTACTTACGTATTTCGTTTTATAGTGCACTTAAGAAAAATTTATGAATTTATGAAAGAAAACTTACAACACAGAAAAATTATGAATTTAAGTTAGAAAAACCCCATAATTGTCTATTCGTCGCACTCTAGCCACTTTGAATTTAGTTTGTTAACACTCACTGTTCAATTCTTTGTGTAGAACGTACAAAGAATGCCATGCTTTCACTCCGATTTTCTAAGTCAAATTATGAATAAACTTCATATTTGTTTATCATATGATAACAACCACTGTCTCTACTCTTGCTAAAACATATTTTGACGGTGTTATAACTCTAACTACCGCAAAAAGCACTTAATAAAACCATTTCGCCGGAGCGACTGTAGACAGGTCTGATCTGCACTAGATCCTTTATGTAAGTGAAAAAGAAGCAAGTTCTTTGTTAGTGTCCTTTCCTTTATGATGCAACATCACGTGATCCTAACTCCAGGGGACCGCAAATATGTCTCATTTCTTGTAGTTACGCTAAGTACCAACATCTCAGGACAAATTTTTATCTGCACACAGATAAATCACACATGCTACCAACATAACATAGCAAGTTAAGTTCTTTTCAATGTCTGAGATAGTCTGTAATATTCATTCATCACTGGCTAGAAAATTAGTGAACCATAGCTTCAAACTCTCCAATACCGTTTAAATGTTTTTCGCATTTTGACACATCATAAAACACAATTTAATAGTTTAAACAAAACTGAATTTAAATATGAAATTAGATATTACGTAAGATTTATTTTGAATTATTAATAAAATGTCTGCATTTCCCTTTGAAGTTCTATGCTTATTGTTTTATGAAATAACTAAATCTTTTAAATTAGGCTAAATGTCCAAAATTTACCTTATGACCCCCTTTACTTTATATCCTTATTTAAGTGTTTTAAAATCCCTGAAACTCACATATATTACAAAGTTTTCTTTATTGCTAAATGATAATAATCACTATTAATGATTTTGTACAGCAATGGATGTTAATCAACCATAGTAAGACTTTCCTCGAATGGTGTAATAGACCAAAAACTGTTTTATTGGCTGTAAGTTTTATTTATAATTTACAACATATTTCCACAGTTGCATCAGCTGTATTTAAGAAAAACAAATAATTCGATCAAATACTTTATCGAACTGAGACGAGAAGTCATTCGAATGCACGTACAAGACAAGTGTGAATAATTTATCTGGTTTCGATTGGAATAATTTTTCAATTTGTTTTATTAAAATAAACTATTGAAATATCCCGTCCCTTCAGAGCGATTTGGAATTGGAACAATTTTGCATGCTGTGTGAAAACTTGCGAGCTGAGCCGAGGCCACAGTCTGATCAGAGCTGAAGCAATTTGTTGTGTTACATTTAAATACATGTTTCTTGATTTTTTCCTGTTCTGAGACGAGACGAACTGTTCTGTGATGCACCTAAGGTTATTCTTTCTTCTAAAGATTTCCCTTAGAATTACTTAGAAATTGAAATTGGAATAATCGTGCTTGGTAATTTCTCATTAATTCATACAGTTCCAAATGAGACTAGGTATAAACTAGACTGACATTTTCTGTAAAAGGTAGGATGGTTGTGTATGTATTTAAATTTATTGAGAATCAAATATAAGACACTAGATGCACAAACAGTTGTATACAAATAAAAAGTTCTTTGTATAGTGTTAAATATAACTTTTTGTCTGTGTTTACAGTGCTTTGGAGAAGATCATTGTCCAAGGTTTCAAGGCTCTGCAGCTTCAGTACTTCTTTACTGCCGGAGCTGATGAAGTTAAAGCTTGGACCATTCAGGTAAGAAACTATTTGTTTCCAGAGAAAGGAGTTTATCCCCACGAGTTTATATGTCTCCCTTGCCTCTGTCCATCTATTAAAAATTGATTAAACTGGAGAAAAAAACGGATGTGCATTTATTTTACCAGAAAAGTCATAATAACCTCAGCATTCACATGGCGTAGTTACATGCTATTTTTCAAGCTCCCTATACATCAGCGCTGAAATCTTTTGTTGGCGATTTCAAAAGAACATGTCAATCGATACAAAATATGTAGCTTCCAACCTTTTGGTTAAAAATGTTCTATGTTTAATTCAGACTTTGTTCAGTGGGCATTAGAGAATCTTTTTTGATGTTTTTTTTTTTTTTTTTTTTGATACTGCGTTATTATTTCATGAAACAAAGACATTTGTGTGTTTCTTTGTGTAACATAGGTGAGAGCTGTAATATTTCGTCTAAAGGACTTTTTTGACGAGGATGGTTTGTTCTTTGTGCAGGTTTCCTAAAGTTTTGTAACTCACTTGTCCCGAGCCTCTTCATAAATAATATGTTCTGTGGTTTTTTCATGCAGGCCACATATCCTACTTACAGGCTCCCAGGTGAAAATGCCTCTAATACTTGGTTACGTGCCAGTTAGATAGAAAGTGATCCTTAGAAGGAAAAATAGAGTTTTCACTTAAAATATATAGGCAACAAAAATATTGTTATTTTTATTTCTTGGAATCTTAACCAAACTTTAAGGTCTTTTTTTATTAGACCTGTTTACTCTTCCATTTCATTCCTTAATCTGAATTTGAAAAATTAATATTTTTGAATCTCAAATAATTTCTGAAAACAATACCAGGTGTTTCAAATGTATATCGGGGTTTTAAGGCTTTTTAGTATTTATTACATTTAACTTACAATTATGAATAATATATCAAATGAAATATCAACTCTAACTGTTCTTCCTACAAGAGTTCAATGTGGGCACCATTCATCGCAAGGCACACATCGAGTCGATAGCCGAGTTCATCCTGAACATTGTTCAGTGTCTCTGGAGTAATTGTTGCAACAACTGCTTCAATCGTGTTCCTTAAGTCGGGCAAGTCAGCTGGTAGCAGAGAAACATGCGCAAGATTCTTTATGAACCCCCAAAGGTAAAAATCGCATGGCATCAGATTGTGTGAACAGAGGCCATGTAAAACAAGCTCTGTCATTCAGCCCCTTGCCGCCAATCCAGTGGTTGGCTACAACGTCGTTTAACCACGTGTTATACCAATGAGGCGGCGCACCATCTTGCTTACAAATGAAGTTAAGTGGTTCAGCTTTTTCCAATTGAGTAGTAGCGCATTAAGATAAGAAACTCCAGTTACAGTTGCTTCAGCAATAAAGATAGGCCCATAAACTTTTTGCTGGGATATGGCATGAAAAGCATTAAATTTTTGGGTGTCTTGTTGCAACTCATACCATCTCGTGGGGATTTGCTGACCCCCAGATGCGCACATTATGAGTGTTCATATGTCCACTTTGGTGAAATGGCGATTCTTCACTGAAGACGATACAATCCAAAAAAAAATCTTCATCGTCATGCAGTAACATATTGTTTGCAAAGTAGGCGTGTAGGCTTTAGCAACCCGCGTAACGTGAGGGTTGGCAAAATATCACTATATCTCACAGCCCGCATCTGACGCGGCAGCGTCGTTGCGTGGCAGCGGATCATTTCTTTTTATTTGGTTGCATTCTTCTACCCATCAAACATGTTTACTGGATAGTAGTGGAACCTAGTGAGTCTTCTCTGAACTATTTCGAGTTCTTTCAATTTGTTCTATGAGGCGAACAAACCATCTGTAAAACAAATCACTGACCTACATTGAGTCGACTGTTTCAGTTCTGTCGTAGGCTAACCTGTATCGTATCGCGCGTTTCCCGGTACTATGTTGTTGAACACTTGGATGATTTGTTTTGTTTTTGTTCAGAGTGTCAAAATGAGAATTGTATTATTTAGTGTTACGGGCTTTTTAGTAGTTGTAGTCAACTTGTAAATAGTGTAAATAGTTTGTTTTTATGTGAAAACTTCCCATATTGTAGCCCTAAAATTCTCTAAACCTACAGTTTTTTAGCAAGAGACCTCATAAAACAGACCCCTGATGAAACAATCATCAGAACTTGAATATAGCATATGTTATTAAAAATATGACAATTACAGTGTAGTACTGCAATTTTGCCGTAAAATTAATTACAAGTAGACGGCAACCAGTGCACTGTTCTATTGAGAGTGGAAAGGGTTAAAGTTTGTAACAACGGCAAACAGTAAAGACGTACTTGTAAGCGTCTCTTTAAAACTCTCCACACAACTGTCACTGAAATTGCTAATTCATGTCTAGCCTTCCGAACTGATTTCTTACGGCTACGCGTGAAAGACTCACTCGTTTAAAAAGTTCTTTAGTCATTCTTGGTCACCCCTACTCTTCCCTTTGCAATGACACCCGGTGTCTTCAAACTGATGATACCATCTATTGTATCGCTTGGAGGATCACATTAAACTTAACACACGGAACACATGTTGTACTGAAACTACAGATTCAGACCTTGCAAATTGTAAAACACAAAAAACTTTCTGTTCGCTAGTTGCCATCTTTGCAACGCTAGTAGCGCTTTCTAACAGAGGAAACAGTGCACGAGCTCAGATGTACCAACAAAACTGTTTGGGTTGCTCTTTCATTTGATGTATTTTTATAATTGTAAGTTAAATGTAATAAATACTACAAAGCCTTAAAAGCCCAATATTCATTTTGAAACACCCCTTATAATAATAATTTTGTACTACATTCAGAGTCTAAGAATGGGCAATGATCTTTTTTTCTAGCAAATCTACACATGAAACATGGTACAAACTTGACATCAATATTTTAACTATTGACTGAGCTGTTAGATTGTAAATGGATGTATATAAAAGCACTAACACTTAATTTTCACAAACTTAGACCTTGCAGACTTCAGAAAGTATAAGACGTAGGAAAAAACAAAATTGCATGGTTTTAAAACTTGATAATGGCAACATTTAAAAAAAGTTGTATCAATGGTCTTCTGACACGAAATATTACTGTTAAAGCTTAAAAACAATTATTTTACAATTAAAACAATTTTGACTTAATGAGGTTTTAACATTAAATTAAACTAAATTAAGTGTAGTAAGGTCCTTATTGGGTGGCAATGGCAATAGCAAAAATCATGGATAACCCAAAAAGACTAAAAACGAGGTGCAAACATGAAAAAAGTATTTTAACATAAAAGCTATGTTTTATTGTAAAAAAAAAAACAGAATAAAAATACATTTGTACATTACAGTAGAAACGTTTGCTTTATGTCTAAATCATTAAAATAAAGGACAGTAAACGAAAAACAATACTGTAAGTACAAAAAGTGTTCAGTTACGCCCTTTAAAAAAAAACAGTCTCTTGTTTTTGCTTCTGGCTTTGGAAACACGTTTTCTTTATTCTAGATTGTAATTTCCTTAATATGAGTTTTTGTGCCATATGTGCATCGTCGTCTTGTTTCTCTAAATATTGAAGCAATCTGTCTATGTGCTGCAAAGGATTCTCGTATGTCATCCGTGCAGGTGAATCGTCTTCTTCCCTTTCACTTTGCTCTTCTTCATCTCGTTCACTCCCATTGCTTTGTTCGTTATCTCAGCATCAGTCAGTCGTTCAAATCCCGGCGGTCGACATGATTTAATTCTCTTCTTCGCAAATGTTTTGGTTGACATTTGTTTCGATACTCGGAATGAGTTTTCTCCATGATTTAATAAGGGTTGAGGGGTTGATGTAATCCTATGCAGACAGAATATCGTAAATGCTATCCAAAATTCTATAATTCCACTAAAATTCTTTTAGAACGCAGCCTTCTTCGATCTTTGACAGTAACAACTTTGCCCTGTATGTTCTTTTCATAGTTGCAATGACTCCCTGGTCCATAGATTGTATCAGTGCAGTATCATTTAAGGGTAAAAACTTTGCGAAGATTTGCCTTCCAGAAGATTAACCCTAGAACCGGCAGATCGCACGAAACGTGCGATCATGACAACACATTTGTAACGCGTGATTTTATTGAATATTTGACCCACTAAAAATCTTCCAATCTCAAAAAGACAAACACCATTGGAGAGGTAATGTTTCAAACTTTATTTTTTGTATTTACAATTTCTTTCTAAAACATATATTTACATACGTAATCATCGTTGCAGTTTATTAGTTTTCTACAAATCAATCGGCGCCCGAAAATTCATACAAAACATAACGAAATAACTCAACTTTCGTCAATCTCTAAAGCCCGCCCGGTAGGTTGTCTTAGTTAAACCTATGTATCGATGGATTCATCACAATTTCCCCTATCCAAAACTTTCATCCAATCAAAAATCGGACAAATAGTTCTGAAGTTGTAAGGGGTTTTGTAGACCCTTGCAATTGGTCAGTTTTCCAACCAATAAACAGCGTTATTTATTTCACGTGATATCTGTGTGACCTCAATTGCTTTTTAGAAATATTTTGGTATCTTTGTAAACATAATGCTTCAAGCTAACTTCCTCTGTAAACCAAATATGCTATATTTGAACAGTTTATTGTGTAGGACCGTGGGAAAGTGACTGCTAATACGGTCTCATCTAACGTTAAAATCTGAAGCCTAACGGACTTTTACAAGATGGCTAGACATAGGAGTTTGAGCACGCATCTTGTACAGACGAGAGTTTTCTATATTTTTCTACCTTTTGTTATTCAAATAATTCTAAGTCAAACACTTTTATGAAAAGATAATTTACAAGTATACAGTTCAGTTCTTTGATTTATTCTCTACACTTTGTTATAATAATATTTCATTTTTAGGCACAGCATATATTAGTAAATTACGTTTCTAACTTGGCATACTTTTGATAGCAGACTTGTAGTAAGAACATAAAATCTCGTGTTTTCAAAATAAGAAATTTGAAAATGTTAAATGTTTTTATACAGTTCTATTTAGAACTAAATTACCAAACTTTTTTACATTTATGGCAAAAATTACAAAACATGTCTACTACTTTTTATGTAGACTTAAAGTTGAACTTTGATTTTTCGTAACTGAACATTTTTTGTTTCTTGAGCTAATAACTTTGTAAATTTTACATCTATAATTTTTTTACTGGCATATACAAATTCTTTGAACCTTTCTCTACAAAAAAGCTATGGAACACTTTTGGATTGGGGTTAATTTACTATTTTTGGCGAATTTTGGAATAAATGCTTGCACACGCCAAAAAATACATTTTCGTTAAAGCTGCCGGTTCTAGGGTTAAGCACACCTGTGGCTGGGTGTGATGGCACATTGTCAATTAAATCTTGCAGTGCTACGGCATAGAAGGGTCTTCATATGAATGACTAGCAAGATGGTGCCCAATTTGAACGATCGTAAGTTGCTTTGTAGTCTCTAGTTTTCTATTCTACTGAACCTGGACTTGTAGAAGGGTTCCTACCATCTACTCAGGTAAAACAAATTGCTCTAGACAACGACTAAACTCCCTCTTTTTCAATGTAAAGTGAATGGGACAGGTGCTGGGAAACTGACCCCAGTCACAGGGAAGAACACGTTTTGTGGGTTTAACCGCGCTCAGTCACAGGAAGAACACGTTTTGCGAAGTGTTAACAAAACTGCCTTCTTTGGCAAATTTGTTGAGTCAATATGTTACACAAAAATCTTTTCAAATCATTCTTGAAAAATCTGCCTTCAGGAAGGCCTATAAGATTATGATGCACAATAAACTTGTAACTACAACATAATTTTTTACTTTCGCACTTTTTGGCCTATTGTATTTTCCTTGTTTAGATTAAAAATTAAAATTCGTTTTTTGAGGTTCGTAACTAAAAATAATACGCTCACTGATAATCAGGGCTTTTAGAGGTGAGACTGCGATTGCGAGCACTACTACTAAGAACACTGTTCTTTTTACTGAGCAGAGAGCAGTTGCGAGCTCTTAAACGTTCCTGCTCTTAACTGCTCTGTGTATGTTTTTTTTTAAAGTTAAGGAATATTTAAAATATAAAACAGTCTTTATGTTAATCAAAATAAAATTAATTTTTGCTCAAATAGGCCAATTTATTAGCTGTCTTTATTTAAAAAGAATGAATAAACTAAACTGGAAAACAGCGTTTGCTTATTAACTGTTCAGTGTCATTTAATCCAAGGGGGAAGGGGCTGGTTTAACATACATCATATGATACACTGATTGGTCTAGCTTGGATGACGTTTCTTTTTTGATACCACTTAGGTGTTCTGAGAATAAGTGAACTTTCGCGCCTTTTCAAGGAGAGCAGATAAGTTAGCAGAGAAAAGAGCAGTTAAGAGTTTTAACAAAATACAGTATAATGTTAAGAGTTGTTAACTAAGCTTAATTATCACAATTTTTCTGTTTTATTTTATTTTTGTATTACAATACTGTAAACATCTTTGTATTTTTTTTATAGAAAAAGTGTTTTTATTTTGTTTTGTTACCTAAGCTCAACCCTAGAACCGGCAGCTTTAACGAAAATGGATTTTTTGGCGTGTGCAAGCATTTATTCAAAAATTGTAAATCAACCCCAATCCAAAAGTGTTCCATAGCTTTTTTGTAGAGAAAGGTTCAAAGAAATTGTATATGCCAGTAAAAAAATTATAGATGTAAAATTTACAAAGTTATTAGCTCAAGAAACAAAAAATGTTCAGTTACGAAAAATCAAAGTTCAACTTTAAGTCTACATAAAAAGTAGTAGACATTTTTTGTAATTTTTTCCATAAATGTAAAAAAGTTTGGTAATTTAGTTCTAAATAGAACTGTATAAAAACATTTAACATTTTCAAATTTCTTATTTTGAAAACACGAGATTTTATGTTCTTACTACAAGTCTGCTATCAAAAGTATGCCAAGTTAGAAACGTAATTTACTAATATATGCTGTGCCCAAAAATAAAATATTATTATAACAAAGTGTAGAGAATAAATCAAAGAACTGAACTGTATACTTGTAAATTATCTTTTCATAAAAGTGTTTGACTTAGAATTATTTGAATAACAAAAGGTAGAAAAATATAGAAAACTCTTGTCTGTACAAGATGCGCTCGCAAACCCCTATGTCTGGCTATGTTGTAAAAGTCCGTTACGCTTCAGATTTGAACGTTAGGTGAGACCGTATTAGCAGTCACTTTCCCACGGTCCTACACAATAATCTGTTCAAATATAGCATATTTGGTTTACAGGGGAAGTTAGCTTGAAGCATTATGTTTACAAAGATACCAAAATATCTCTAAAAAGCGATTGAGGTCACACACATATCACGTGAAATAAATAACGCTGTTTATTGGTTGGAAAACTGACCAATTGCAAGGGTTTACGAAACCACTTACAACTTCAGAAATATTTGTCCGATTTTTGATTGGATGAAAGTTTTGGATAGGGGAAATTGTGATGAATCCATCGATACATAGATTTAACTAAGACAACCTACTGGGCGGGTTTTAGAGATTGACGAAAGTTGAGTAATTTCGTTATGTTTTGTATGAATTTTCGGGCGCCGATTGATCTGTAGAAAACTAATAAACTGCAACGATGATTACGTATGTAAATATATGTTTTAGAAAGAAATTGTAAATACAAAAAATAAAGTTTGAAACATTACCTTTCCAATGGTGTTTGTCTTTTTGAGATTGGAAGATTTTTAGTGGGTCAAATATTCAGTACAATCACGCGTTACAAATGTGTTGTCATGATCGCACGTTTCGTGTGATCTGCCGGTTCTAGGGTTAAGTGACCTTATTGAAATGAATTATTTTAAATTTATTTCCTATTTTTAATAAAATGGAGAATGTGCACATTTCCTTTTCTAAAACTTGTATTTAATCCAAAGACATCTATATTTTGATTGTTCTTACTCCTTAGTCATTAGGATTGGTAATTTTTAAACTTGTTATTATTTTTTAGTAAATATTATTTTGATGGCATTCTAATTTGTTTACGTTTTTTTAAATAATATCTTTCTTTCCAAAGAGAATTTAGTTTTGAATATTATTGAATACCGTAATTGTTTCTGCTATATTTATCAGATTATCATTAAGAGTGTTTAATTTGTAAATTTACTTTCGTTAAGTTTTGTACCAATTAAATAATCATTCTCAATTTTATTTACGTACAACATTTTACACGACCACCTAAAACGCATTTTTAACATGCCATAATATGTTACTAACAAAAATGAATGTATTGAGCAGTGAACAGTGAGCAGAGAGCAGTAAAAGAAAATGTATAAGAAGAACATAGATCTAAACTGTGATTAAATCGCTGCTACTGTTGCTACTATTGCTCTTTTCCTTAAATGCTCACTGTTTTCACTGCTCACAGAAAATCACTCTAAAGCCCATCATTAACTTTATAGTACCAGTATTAGTAGTGCATTCATGAATGTTACAAGTTTAAAAAGGACTACAGAATTACCATTATTTATAAAATTAAAGTTACATATCAATACTGTTAGTAAAACTTATGTTTTAGAAAGGGACGAAAGCACCTCAAGCCGCTGGAAGGATTCATACAGACTTTGAGAAAGGATTCATAATGGCTGATGTCATGAAGTTTGATGATTTTAAGGAAGAAGGTTCAGAAGCAGCTTGCAAGGTAAGTGATACTGTAGTATAGATTTTTTTAAAGAAAATTTTGTATATATTGTGTTTGCTTTTGTTCCGTCTTACTCTGTTTGTAAATATAGCGTACTAGATGGTCATGTTCAAAGGTTTTCAGCAAAATTGTAAACACAGTCTTAAAGTATAAGGTTTTGTGTTGAACTGGAACAATAATTTTATAATAAAGAAAATGCATTATGTTACATAAACTAGAAAAGAAACAGTTTAAAATTGTACACTCGTGTAATTTAGAAATTCTTTTAAAATGTGTTACTTTCTTTCAGTAAAATTCTTTATAAAACTACAAAGAGTACATTTCTCTTTTGGCCTAAACCCTATCCAAAAATTGATGATATGGTTAACGCAGGATTTTTATCTGCCATTTTTTGTTAGGTAAGGTTGACTTCAGTTGTAGTTCAGGTGGTCCTAATTTTGTCCAAATTTGTCCTAATTTGTTTTGAAATTAGCTTCAAGAATATTGTTTATGCTAATTTCCATACTTTTTGTTACAAAACAGTAATATTATGTATCATATAATCCAATAATAACAATACAGATACGGAGTTTTAAAATATTGATAATAGAAGTCAGGTGGTGTGACTAATCAGAATTATTTCTGGTTTCTCGTTCGTAAATGTAAGGCTATAATACGCATCCATTGTGTGTTAACCTAAGGTTAAAAATTAATAAAACAAGTTATGGACATAATATGACAACTCTAAAAAAATGTCTAGGGACTTAATAATTTTAAAAATTATGTATGTTTAGAAAAGTAAATTAAATCAAAATGGTTTGGTAGTCATCTTATAATAGCCCATTTTACTTTCTGAATACTCCTTACTACATAGTAAAAATTAGTGAAAAGATGGAACACTTTTTCGAGACTTTGGCTCGTCCGGACTGAAACACACGAATTGAAAGAAAATTAAAGATCCCTACGCGCTACGACTTTTTAATTGTCAAAATCGGTTTTCCCGTACTCAAAAACATATAAAACGTTGCCCCCCACTGTATTTTCAAAATTTTTAAAAACATGACCCCGACGTGCTTTTTAACTGTCAAAATCGGTTTTCCCGTACCCAAAAACATATAAAACGAAATTCCACACTGAATTTTTTAAATTTTGATCCAAAAACGTGATCCCAACGCACTACGACTTTTTAACTGTAAAAATCAGGGTTTCCATACCCAAAAACATATAAAACGATACCCCACACTGTATTTTCAAAATTTTGACCCAAAAATGTGACTTTGAAGCTCTACGACTTTTTAACTGTCAAAATCGGTTTTTCCGTACCCAAAAACATATAAAACGTTACCCCACACAGAGTTTTCATAATTTTGATCCAATATTTTCAAAATTTTGACCCAAAAACGTTTTCCCGACGCGCTACGACTCAAGCTAGAAAGCTCAAAAGCTTTTCAACTCTCCGCAATAAAACTACAAAAATTTTGGTATCACTAGAAGTTTTCTTTGACGTCTGTGAGTGCTTATATCGTGTTTACAGAACACACACAAAATTATCGCATGATGTCAATACTTCGGCATTCTATTGCGAGCCGAAGTAACTACACCAAAGAGTTGAGTTGCATAAAAGTACAGATTTTTTCTTTGTTTTTTAGCAACTTGTTCGATTTTGTCTGTGAATATAAGAAAGCACAACTTTTGCTCATTATTTAATTTGTTCTTTTTTTAAAACACATTATTGTTTTATTAGTCTGCAGGAAAATACCGACAACAA
>JAGFPH010000851.1:164367-182324 GCA_018207615.1 Philaenus spumarius
ATGAAATGAAATGATTTTCTTAAGACATGATAATACTAAATATTACAAAATTAACATAACAAACACTTTTTGGCAATAGACTAATGACCGTCAGCCAGGTTGGCAATAAACTCTAGAAAACTGAAATTTTTTTTATTAAATATGCAATAAAACTACGAGTAAAAACTAGCTAACACCTAATAAAGGAGGAGACATGAAATGAAAACAGTGTAAAATATACCACAAATTTGTTTAATAATACAAAATAAAAATATTTCTCATAATATAGGCGTAATAAAAAGGGATACAATAGAAAAATATGGAGCCATCATCTACTTGATTTTTCTATTAATAATTAAACTGTTTTATTAGTTCCAGCCAGACAGTCCATGCATTTTTTTTATTCCTAGTGCATGCTAATCCATCCCATTTATAGAACTCAAAAACTCCACTCTATCTAAAACAGATTTCCCTAACCAACTACTTGGATAAATAAAAATAGGACATTTGGCAACAAAATGAAAGATCGTCTCATACTCTATCAAATTGCACAAGAAGCAAGTGAAATTATGTTCCTTTAACCATGGCGTGTGCTTGTAGTTTAGGACAAGCAGCTCCACTCTAGCTTTAATAATCTAAGAGATAATGTCTGTTTTATCAGTCAAATAACTGTACAGTTGTTTAGGTTGAGCGTTAGATACTGCTGGTGATATACGGATGTGCTGGCCCTGCCAATGCATTCAGCCAACTAACTCACCTTCGGAGCCTCCATGATACCATTGTATTTGGATAACCTAATAGAACTCCGATCCAATGCAATATTTTCTTCCACTGGAAATTCGACGATAGTGGCCCTATCTATTGGGGAAACGACGGAAGCTGTGTTAAATAAACACCAATGCTACCAATGATTTCTCCCTAGCGCTACCACGCGGCGCGATCATGCACTATTTTCCCGACAACCTAATTTTCGCCACACTGCTGCCGTATGGATGCAAGATCTATTTATTATTCATGATCTATAATGATACTAAGGAGATTTGTTCGTATAGTTTCAATGGAGTCTCTTCTGAAGTCTGGTTCAATTCCGAACTTTAGTTCCGGTTTTTTCCAATCACGGCACCAAAAAACATTTCTGTTTATGACTTGCTGTACAATCTTTCTAGGCAATCTATCCAGACTGGTTTATATATTTATTTCTAAACAAATTTAAGATTTTACGATCCAAAAGAAAATAAACAATTCTAACTAAAACAGAAAATTACACAGTTGGAAAATAGAATCAAGATTATATTTCAGGAATTATTTTGTCTAATGAAGTCAGCTAGTGTATTTACCCACACAATGTAATTTGGGAATAATTTTTGGTTTATTTACATTTTGTGTTATTTCTAAGTAATATTCACCTTTATCGAAAGTACTGATCCATTTATAAATCACATTGGATTCACTATTTACTGCTACTTCAGTATTTTCACTGACTAAATAGTTTCCCAATTTCTTCGTGAGATTTTTTAATTGACTATGCACAATTTGTTCAGCTTTGCCTGTCCAGATGTCTTTAGCTTCTATGGTTTTTAAATAATTGCGAAGCTCTTCTGACCAGTTCAGCAGCATACTCCTTACATAATAATTTGCTTTGACTTGTGTAACATAGCTTTGGTACTTCTTAGGATTCTGTCTAACTTGAATCACCAGTTTAACATTCTTTTCACAAATTTTAGTTTAATATGTCTTTGTAAAATTTCTAACCAAAGAGATGCTCTAGGGTGTTAATCTGTAAGTTTGTGATTGATATAAAGAAGGATATCTGAAATAGTTTCATGATATCTGCGTAGGAAGGATCCTGTACTTCACACAAATAAAAATACAAGATCGATAAAGTTTCAAACTTGCTTTTAATAAGCGTAATTTTTGACTGTTTACTATTGTTGAATTATACTTGTTGGTTTGAAAAATTTCCCTAAAGATGATCAGATACTGTATGTAAAACAATTAGATACTCATAGTGTTCAATTCCTGTACGTCAAACTCTTGTGCAATCGACTCGTCTTTTATGAAAATGTACAAACACTGATTTACTTATGTTAACTGTAAGAGAAATCTCATGACAGTACTTATAGAATATTTAATTTGCGTTGTGTGGCAATCCAGTTTCTTCCAAGAATCACCAAGAATACATAAACTAAACAAATAAACTCCTTAGAATTATTGATCGGAATGCCCTCAACGTTTTTAGACAAAAAGAAGTTTTCTGGGTAAGATACAAAAAGAAAAAATAGTAAGGATTTCTTTGTAACACTCGTTCCGATATTGGGATTTCACAGAAGTCCCTCCCATCTCCAGATCTAATGTCTTAGTTGTACATTTTAACAAGCTTTCAAAATATTTTACCATCAATTCCCAAACTATACAATTTGTACGATTTAAATAATCATATGCTCTTTTAAATTTCATAAAAATTACAATAACCTTGTTTCTTTTCGACCCTAAAGCAATGTTTATTATTGAAGAAAGGTTGCATAACAATCGCCCTTCCCATTTCCTTTTCTAAATTCCATTTTGAATATGCCAATCAAATTATTTACTTCTACCCTCTTTGACAATCCATTTTGTACTACTTTATTAAATAGTTTCAAAAACACGTTTGAAGTAGAAGTACATATATACAATTATCCTGATCTGCTTTTGACACTTTTCTGCGCAATGACTGTCTTACTTTGCAATCAGAATGTATATTTTCTCCTAACCAAAATGTTGTTTAGTAGTTTTAAAATTCTCACTGCCAGAAATTTTTTGTATTTTTAAATATTTGTTGGTATTTAATGCAGGCCTGTTGCTTTGATGTTTTTTTAAAGATTTTATTACAGATTCAAGCTCACTGGTGCAAATTTCTCACTTTAGTTCTGGTTCGAAATAGAGTAAAAATCCTTCATCAAATTTATTTTTTAGGACATTCAGTGAAATTAAATAAATATACAATAAATAATATTACATTATAAGATTTTATAAGAGAACTAGCTGGCCCGATCCGGCTTTGCAAATAGATAAATCAAAATCCTTTGATAACGGATAGACAAATCAAAGTTAAATATATATTAACAAAAAATATATTATATCAATAAATATATTACACTATGTATTTCTTATGGGGATTTTTAGTAACTTTGACCCCCCCAAAACCTCCCCTAAAATTTCGAATTGTTTTAAACCCTTTCTTAGCGAGCACCTAGGGCCCTAGAGGAAGCTACATACTAAATTTAATTCCAATCCGTTCGGGGGGTTTTTTTTAGTAACTTTGGCCCCCCAAACCCCCCTAACATTTTGAATTTTTTTAAACCCTTTCTTATCAGCACCTACGGCCCTAGAGGAAGCTACATACCAAATTTCGTTCCAATTTTCAGTGGTTTTGGAGAAATCGTGATTTAGTAACTTTGACCCCCCAAACCTCCCTAAAATTTCGAATTTTTAGAAAACCTTTCTTAGTGAGCACCTATGGTCCTAGAAAAAGCTACATAACAAATTTCGTTCCAATCCATTCAGTAGTTTTTGAGAAATCGTGATCAGTGCGTCAGTGGATTTGGCTTTTACATATATAGAAGATAAATCGTCGTTTATGAAGGATTTAGCAAATCAAATCAAGATTTATATTACACTCCAACAGTTTTAGAGTGAAACTTGCAGAATTAAAATATGAACATTATAATATGCTCCATATCCTATGTATCCTCTTTTTATTTTGTATATCCTACAAGCTAATATACTTTACTTGTAATCAAAACGCAAGGTATTCATGTCAACACTCATCCACCATATCGCCTTAGCCATCTTCAAAAAATAATAATACAAGTTATACTAAATCAAATTTATTATAAGCCTACAACTTGCCTGTTGCTGTCGTGTTAACCTCCGCGTCTTGCTGCCCGGAAGACGAATATGTTTGAAACCATTGAGGCCCTGCATCCATTGAATAAGAAGAACTAACATTTCACTTCCTGTTTTCGGCACTCGGTTAAAGAAGACCACGTGATCACTCAGCTCTGGTAACTTTGCAAACATTTCACTTATAGATTTAGTCACTTTCTTATCACTAAACAATTTCGACGTCGTAATCCTACTCGGGTTTATTCCCTCAGTAGCGATCTCATTATAGGTTATATCGTAAGTCCGTTGGTGACGTAGAAATGTCGTCCCTATAAACGTAACTATTATTAAAAATATGTATACAAATGTTTTATGTATTCGACGTTTTGTGAACATTGTTAAGTCACACTTAAATGTTAAATACTTGACAAATGTATGAATAGTAGAATAAAACTTTTAAGGTAGTTTGTATAAACATTACACTTTACGTCGTCAATCAGACGACATGTTTTTAAAACAAATATCACGAAGTTCTTAACTCAAATAATGTTGCATCCTATCCATAACAACGAGTCCTTGCATCCACTGAATAAGAAAAAACTACAGAGTTAAACACATAATATATTAATACACATTACACATAAAACACATTACTTATTCGCATATTTAGAATTTTCGTAAATAAATTTAATACTTGGTGATTCCAGACATTTCTTTCTTCTCTCAACTAAATTATATTAACAAACTAAAAAACTTTATTATCTCCGATGACATCGTTCAAGCCAGATCAGTCTGATCTGCTGGTTGTGTCATAGAAACTTTGGTAGTTTTTACTCACCTACCAATAACGCTGAAGAAGATGACTTTCGGAAAAGATTGCAGTGATAATGGCTGTACAAACAAAGAAAATTACAATGGAAAACATTGTAGCAGGAAGTACGCGATGTAATTCCCTTAGGCTTTCCTCGTTCGTCACAGCAATTAAGAATCAGCGTTTATTATGTGAGTGCAGATTATATTCTGCGTGCATTTAATAGAGACAGACCATATAATAACAGAATACCACGTTGACATAAAGCGGTTTATAAAAAGAGGATGACATCGTACAGAAAGGCGACTTGACATCAGAAGAACTTGATTCTGATTTAGTTTCTTTGTTTTTTGCACACGTTTGAAATCACTACTAGAATTACTGTAATTATGTATGATATTGTGATCGAGCTAATTCAAATAAAATGCCAATAATAATTTTTAATAAGTCAAATTTATGATTTTGTAACCTACTGATCGTAAAACCTCTTAGAGTTGTCACAATTGTACCATGATTATTTAGAGTACAGTAATTAGAAGTAAAGTTAACGATTAGAAAAATGTGATATTGTAGCAAAAGGGCTAGTTGGTGATTAATAGGTGAACCATTAAGCAGGTAGGCCGTGTGAGTGTGTCTGCGCGTGTGGGAGCGAGGGTCGATTTTATGACCTAGGGTGCACTTCTGCTCGGACAAAGTATAGTAGGAACATAAAAACTAGTGTTTTCAAAATAATAAATTTGAAATTGATAAATATTTGTATACAGTTCTTTTTAGAACTAAATTGAGAAACTTTTGTACATTATGAAAAAAATTACAGACAATTTTTACTACTTTTTATGTAGACCTAAAGTTGAACATTTACCTTTCGTAACAAACACTTAGCATCGGATCATTGTTGTAAATTTGCTTAGAAAGTATTACAATGTTGTGGGACTTAACATACGCGCGCGAAGGTTGGAAAAGAAAATAACATAATGAGTCAAGGAAGTACCAGTTCGATGTCGAGAGAGGGTGGGAACTGGGAAGCTAACGGGAACTTACTTTTACTGGACTGTAAAAATATTAGCTGTTAGTGGACTTTGCTAATCGGTTAGTAATGCAAACTAAACATTGTTGTTCTCACTGTTAGGCATACACGAATAGATTATATTTAAAGGATTAACAAGACATGTTTGTTGCCCAAACTACCAGGTATAGGCAAGGCTGCCGAGAGACCATGTCAGCCAAGTCTGAAACTAGGGGCCCGGGCTCAAAGATTTTTTTAGAATTCTAGAAAGTTAAAAATTAAATAACAATGAATTGTTTGATAATGTTGGTCCGAATCAGGTATTGGGCCCAGGCTCTCATATATTATTTATATTTAGCCGTAAGAAATTTACAAAGTTAAAACTACGACTGAAACAGTATGTGCGTAGTATTAGAACTTTGCCGCATTGAGAAGTGCGGTGAGATTTATGAGTCACGCACACTCCATCCCATCCCACTACCCGTCTTACCGGTGTGGGAGCACTTTTGTTGTTAACTTCATTACACCTTTCTTCCTTTCAGTCAGTCAGTGCACTGTGAGCTTGTGGTTTGCGTTTGCACTATGCTTGTTTTTGTGTTATTCTTATTGTTTTGTTCGTTTCTCGATTAACGTTACGTTTCGTTTTATTCCGTGTTAGCATAGATCATGAATAGTAAAATATATCATGCATGCATACGAAAAAGGCTGTATGGCGAAAAAAAGGTTGACGGGAAAATATTGCATGATCGCGCCGCGAGGTAGCGCTATGGAGAAATCGTTCAAGGCATTGGTGCTACATACCGCTTCCGTCGTTTCCCCCATAGATTGCGCCACTATCGTCGAATTTCCAGTGGATTGAAATAGTGAATTGGATCGGAATTCTATTAGCTAGGTTATCCAAATAGAATGGTGTTAGTTAGAGACAAAGTGATCAAGTTTATTTAAAATTTTCTTTATACAAAACACAGTGACAGTTAACGTTGGAAAATCATGAATTATCCGCACAAATCGGGGTCAAAGAAAAGAAAGGAAAACACAAAAGAGACGCGGAATCACGAAAAGGACAACAAACATTTTATAACTTTTGGGTCAAAACGACTAGTACTACACCTAGTACACTTCTTTCTAATCCTGTCATTCCTGAATCTGACGAATCTTGAAGAAAAATTTGTAGTTGAAAGTCCTTTCTTAAGTGTAAATATTAATGAAGGTGAAAAGGAAGTGCACACTGTTGATAAATAAAAAGTATTGAAACCTAACGAGACTGTAAAGTCTACTCCTCACTCTTATGACATTGGAACAAAGGAATGTGTTTTACAAATGTTGATTTTGTACCAGTTGAATAAAAAATATACTGTAAAAGTATGCAAATATTTGGATGAGTAAATTTTTATTTCCGGATTTTACATCTGAATTCAAAACAAACAAAAACGACCAAGTTGCCTGGCCCTTTACGCTGTAGTCAAAGTGTGAACTAAACAATATAAAAATTCAGTTAGAGTAAGCCTAAATATTGCAGTTGTAGTTAACAGATTGAAAAAATAAAACTCATATTTTTATTAAACAAACAAATAACTTACTATCTTAAATAACATCTGATTTTCAGATGTTCAGTTTTCGAACATTTTAGGGAGGGGGTACGAACTCCTCCCCCCCCAATCATGGCGAGGGAGCTCGTAGACCTCTAGACTTGGGGCCCGGCCTGGCTCTTGGCGGCCCTGGGTATAGGAAGTATAACTAATATTTGTTTAATTAAACTTTAGCCTACACATTCACGGCGCTCCTTTATGAAATAGATATAGTTTTCACTTTGAATTTTATTGCGAAGTCTGAATTTGTTCTAGACATTAGTTACTATTATTTACAACACTGAATTTATATTACAGTTAATTGCACGTAGCTTTCTCACACTTAAACATATCATAAAAGTAAAACTTCGAAAATAATAGCCTACACGGCATTATAAAAGAAAAGCAAACAGAACAAAGAATTGTAAAACAAAATTAAAATTACGTTGTACAAATACGTTCTAACAAAGTTTTATTTTTGAATGTGCCTCAACCAGTTACGTCTTGCACCCGGGGCGACATATTGATCCCCCTTCTGTCGTTATACCAAAAATCAATCACGTTGATTGGTCTGAACAGTAAGGTTAAAACGACCCGCCTACAACTTGATCAGAAACGTAGCCAGGTGTTTTTGTCGATCGAAAAGTGAATCCCAAAAAGAAATTTTGAAAGATTTTTTTGTAATAAAACTAATTTTCTGACTTGGTGTGTATGCTTTTAGTAACAAATAAACCTTGAAAAATTAGTGATACATTTTTTTATTAAAAAACTATTTTTAGGAATTGCATTTTGTCACTTGAAACCATTTAATAACTTTTTTTTTCATACGAGAATTTGAATGTTATAAATAATTTTGGTTATTTTCTAAGATACTTAGAACAAAAATATAATGTTGTTATTTTTTTACATGAGTTCAGTTCATTTGTTTTTTTTTAACTCCATTGATTTTGTATAGTAAACCTTTTCTCTGTATTTTTCCTGCGATGCCTTCCTGATGTCCTGATCATTTCTTTGAATTGGGAAAGTAAAACAGCTTTATGGTATTATGTAATATGTAATATAATTTTGTATTGTCTATTGTAATAATTTTTTATTTACCTCTCTCAGTCACGTAACAAAACGTTTAAAAAGTAAAAATAATTATGTGTGGAAGTAATAATTTTAAAATTTGCTTGTTATTTTATAATTTGGCATGATAGATTTGTCTCCAATTGCACGTTTTAATACAGTTCTATCCACGCGTTAAAGTCTCTTTATATTAAACTTAACAATAATTATTGTGTTTAACAATTCTTTTTTGTTTAGAATTTTAGTTATAATTTCACCATTCTTGCTTGTTGATCTGTTTATTTCTTTTGGGGATTGCGAATGGTCAACTATATTGTAGTACTAAATTGGAAGTTTAGTTTCAATGAATTACAAAATTACCTGTTGATTCATTACTCCGTCGGTACATATATGCACTATATAATGATTAAAAGCCGACGTCAAAAGACTCTCTTGCGCATAACATAAACAATAAAAATATTACAAAAAATAGTTACAAATATATACATTACAAAACAAAAATTACAATTTAAATATTGTAAAAAATAATAATCATAATTTAATATAAACAAAGAGAAATAAACATTTCAATCAAAACTAATTATAAATAAAATACTTTATGTCCATAAAATTAGACCTACAAACAACACATTTAACAAAAGAATAATAATTTTAAAAACAAGAAAACATTATTCGATTACAAGAATATAACCCAAAAACAATTAAAACAAAATGAAATATAAAGTATTGTAATTACCTAAAATGATTCATTTACACTTCCATTTATCCAAGCCTACCCCCAGAAAAATCACCCACAAAACCAAAAAAACAATGACGAAGTTTAAGGTTTCGTACTTGCCAATGAATAGTAGTTAGGTATATATTTAAACATTGTTTCTTCGCAAGGACACGAAGAAAAAGTCACGGACAACAGCTAGTTCACAATAAACAAATCGTACTTGAACTGAATGGAAAGAAGAAGATACTGTTCAGAACAAATTCCATCTTGTAGGTGGTACCCTGTAGTAGACTATTGTGTTAGGTTCAAGGAGGACATGAATAATTCAACCGGGATCAGCTGATAAAGTCAAGATCACATTCATTCTGATGTAACACTTCAGGTATTTCAAGATCCTTACTAAATCTTCACTTTCTTCGGTCATCTTTAGAATACTGGTTGTCCTTCGTGCGACACCTCAAATTAATATTTTTTATCACAGACATTTACATAATGTTAAATTCTTGACAGGAGGAAGGCGTTTTAAAAGTAATGTTTTGTTGTATGAAAAGAGAATCTTAGTCGAATAACAATTAAATGTAGACGCCTTTGTGTAAAGCAATTTGTTTTGAATCTGATTTTGTACAAACGCATTGATTTATTTTTATGGGAAAGCTAAAATGTTATTTAAAGTATTTGATGCAACATTCCTTTTAAACTCTCTGATAATAAAAATGTGTAATAACCTATACACCAACTGCTATAAAAGCGAGCGTACGTACGTGAGTAATACCTATATAATGTAATAGCTGATTTCACACATCATCTGTACAAAACCTAGAGTAGATTGTACTTTGAGGTTATGTTAACAACTACAATCATCAATAATGTATTATCTTATGAAGTTGGTTTTTTTTTTTTAATTATGAGTTAAAAAAGTAATGTAGGCTAAAATACGTTATAAGACTTGCTTCGATTTTATAAAATGACTATAAATACAACCTTTTATAATCAATAAATTCAAATTTAAAGAAGAGATATTCATTCGTTTAACTTATATTCCATTATTAATTTCTTCATTATAATATTAATAACTTAGAAATCATTTGATCTATCAATATGAAATGAAAAACAATTAAATATAATATTTTTATGTTTATCTGGGTATTTAATAATGTATATAAATACAAAATTTTAATAAATAGGCCTACAGTTTTATAATCCTTATAATTGTACACATTTACCGAGTTAAAGATCCCCGATAGCATCATAGTCTGTTGTTTTTAAATAGTATTAGTTTTAATGGCGTATTTATGATGTGTATTTAATTAATCTGTCTTTGATTTTCTCTGGGGCTTAATTGTATATGTAATAAAATTGTTAACAGATCTTTTGCATGTTTGTCTGTACGTTTATACTCACTAATCTCCACAATGGCTGAACCATTTTGGATGTGGTTTTCAGTGATGCTTTGCGATAAGCGTGGCCTAACTTTTAGTGTTTGTTCCTTTTAAATCGGTTTACAATACAAAATATATGTCAATATGTTGTAACTAACGGCGCTGTATATGCAAAACCCAAACTGACAGTATATGTACCAACATTGCATATACGCGCCTGAAAGTCATTGGGAGAAAATTGTAGCAGAACATCGCGGAATATATAATGCCCCCGTTACAGTCGTTGCAGATGCATATTTTACGTCCAATAGGGAAGCACTTATGTAAGGAATAACAACTAAAAGAAGAATCTAAAACCATTAACTAGCTTTTTGACGATTGCAAACATTTTTCTTCCGCACGTGCCATTTTTGTAATTATCAGCATGTTATGTCAAAACTTAAAAGTTGACCCTACTTCTACTTCATCTGTATTGGTTCAGTGGTTCTTTAATTATAAATCTGAATTTATTATTAATTTAAGAAGATTTTATTATATGAATGTTATTTAAGATTAATAAGAAGTTATACCTAATACACATAGTTGAATTTGTATATATACACTAGTGGACCTGGCAATGCTTAGCTATTGCTTGATTTAATTTTAAGGGTGGTTATCCCACTTCATCCCTTTGACTTAAGTAATCAAATAATTGTACATTTTTTTTATATCAATTAAGAATAATATTAAATAACTTTAGATTTATTGTTTGTAAGAATTTAGTGCAATTTATTTCTATTGTATAGTGGTGCTACCCCATTTAAATCTTTTTGTTTGTAGTGACGATATTCTCTAAAACATTATTGTACTAATATATTTAAATTATGAAATTTTAGTAAAATTTGTTGAGTAGTTTTTGAGAATATAGAAAAAGTAAATGGATTATTATTTAATTTTAAGGGTGGTTATTCCATTTCATCCCTTTGACTGAAGTAATCAAATTGCAAATAGTTTGTATTTCCCTTAAAAATAATATTACATAACGTTAGCTTTATGTATTACGTTAGTTTGATTTATATTTATTGTACAGGGGTAGCAACCCCATTTCAACTCCTTATAATTGTGAATCCAAACCATCCAGGGACCCACTCAAACACACATAAAATTTCATTAAAATTGGTCCAGCCGTTTAGGAGGAGTTCACTGACATACACACGCGCAAAATAATTATATATATTATAAATATAATACGTAATTTAAATGGTAGATATAAATGTTTGCGCGATTGAAATGGCAGGCACAGCTGGTATTTAATATAGTTGAACTTAAGTCCCGGGGCACCTGAATAAAGAAAACTAAACAAAAATACAAAAGAGGTTTTCTGATTTTCAACTTAGGCCTATATATTTTGTATATGCAACTTAATTTTTGACCAGCGAAATTAAACTACTTCAGCTCTCACATTGTTAATCTGAAGTTGAAGCAAACACCAAGACAGTTTAGTTTGGAGTTTTTTTAAAACAATTAGTTGTGTAGTTTAATGAAGGAAACCCTAACTAAAGTAATTTTAATACTTTTCTTATCTTGTTTGTGATAGTTTTAAAAGGTCTATAGAAAATCCAGTGTAAAATGTTGAACAAAATATTTAAAAGTTCTTTAGAACCGTTCTCTTTTTCCAACAATATGGATGGTGGCCTTGTACTAAAAGGGATTAACGTACTTGATTCCAAAGTTTAAAGTTTTCAAATCTTGTTTGTCTAGTTTTAAAATCTTGATTTTATCTACTGATAGGCTTATTTGGTTTTCGCATTAACTCTGCAGCTCTGCAGCGCATTATGACGTGGCCTACACGGTGCGTCAATGCATTTCTATTCTAACTTTGCTATGACGAACTCTATACGTACATTGGGATTTTACTCCAATATTGTAGTATAACGTTGCAAAATAATCGAAAGCCGATGAACAGATAACTATTCCTGTCAACTTTAAAGCGTGTCAACAACTGTTTGCTTTACTTCCACCTTCTTAACACAAACGTCTGGGTAGGCGTCTGGGCCGGTTTTAGAGGAAATGACGCCGGGGGCGTACATGAAATAATGCACCCTTTACTATTATTTTAGAAAATGTTTCCAAATTTTGTTTAAGAGATTTAAGAGGTATATGATAATAGTTGCCGGAAATAATCAATGTTTTTGCATGCAATGAAATACTTAATTTTTTTACAATATTTTTTCGCGAACTTGTGACATTCAACTTTTATAATCAAAGAGTTTTTCTGACGAATTAAAATATTACATGAATTCACTTTACGGGCTTTGGTCTGTGCAAATGGCTTGATTGTTTTGGACAGATCAAGCTGACTATCAATTTCGTTTTCAATCGGCAACTTAGTTTAACTTTACTTACATCACAAAATTAGATCAAACGGATAAAACAGCTCACGCATTCAACCTATACATAACCTGCGGGCCTAGACGTTTGGTCAACGCATAGCGAAACCGTGGTAACTCGGCTTATTGAATTCAACAAATGTCTTTATTTCCCACGGCTGTACGAATAGAATCGTAAAGGTAAATGTGGTTTACTTTAGTGTACTTAAAAAAAAAAACATGTAAAAAGTGCTATTGAACACTATCACTTTTGTAGAAAAATAATAAAGTTATAGAAAATTCAAGTAATACATTTTGAAGTAAATTTCAAATTGAAAAAATATACAGGTAGGTGTTCAATAATCTTTTCGAAAAATTAAATGTAGTAGAAATTGAGTAACTTTAAATATGTAAGGCGTCTATTGGAAATAATCGCTCCCAAAAATGTTTCGCCTCCTAAACTTTTACGCCCTGAGCGATCACCCTTAAGGGTGTCAAAACTAAATCTAATCAAGGATTTTGTTACATGTAGTTAAAAATCCATCCCCTTTTATTTAGAAAATACTGCAATTACAATTTTGAAGGAAACCTATGTTTTTAGAGGTACAGTAGAGACCCACTAATCCGTGTCCCGCTGGTCTGGACATCCTGTGAATATGGACGGAATTTAAATTTTACTCATTCTATGGGAGTGTTTGAAGAAGTCAGTTGACTACGATTAGGAAATGCAGACAAAAAAGTCGGCGCGAGCATCCCGTTTTCCAGGAATCGACTCATTCCAACTGATTTTAGAACTTCTATTGGTTTCCTTCGCTTTAGTTATCAGTTGATACCCACAAAACGAACTTGTACAAAATAAGCTAAAATTAGCTGTAAAACAGTTATATTTATTGTGGGAAAATTTGTTTTAGTAATTTTACTCATCTAAAACTTGTATTACGTCGTTTTAGGATAAATTCCGTTTAATCCACACTTTCCGTGATCCGGACAGGGTCTGGTCTCATCTGGTCCGAATTAGCGGGATTCTACTGAACTTAAATAGGTCGGAAAAAAAACTAAATCGGGTACAAATTTCTGTGTTTCATGTTCATGAGGTGTAGAGGTATCCACTATTTGGGAACCGTCGCCTCATTTAATTCAAGTTATTGAACGATCTACATTGAACGGGGTAGGTGATCATATTTGTCGTTTTTATTTTCAATGTTTGGGGGAGGAAGGTACTTTTTAATTCTGCTTTTGGATTAGCTAGAAGCACATCTATGCAAAATGTCATCACAACTCTGTTGCGATTGTGAAATTATGAAACCCAATTTCGTACCATTAGTCTCTCTATTATGTAAACAATCCTTTCGTTCACTCAAACACTCTGGCTCTACTGCGCATGAGTCAAAATCCAGATCACCGCTATCATACCCGCTATCCAAGTGCCTCTGTCCATGTATCGTCTCCTCGGGTCACTGCATCCCTCCTATAGTCTTTCCGCTCGGTCATGATACCTGACTTCGCGGAATTCAACCCCCCCCCCCCTCCCTATCCGCTCGCCGGGCCTGCCAGTGGCAAACAATGACTCACCTAGTGGAGGGGGAGTTGAGTTCCGAGAAGTCAGGTATCACGGCCGAGCGGAAAGACTATAACTGATATAATAGTCATTATTTGAGAATAAAATACACATGTATGTACTAATGAATCAGTTATTGTGTTTTTCCTAATTGTCAACAATGGAACGACCAAGATTATTGCTGACAAAGAGATTGAAGAAATAAAATTACGAATCAAAGGACAAAATTAAATTCGACAGCAAAAACGACATAAACTAAGAACAAAATCGAGTATTGGAGATCAGAACACAACTTCCCAACGTTATAGAAGAAAACATAAAAACGAAGACAATATTATTATTAAAACCCGTTATTTATGTTAGGTCTTAACATATCTGCTCAAGAAATTTAATATTTAAATTCTGGTAAATGATATTTCTGTGTTGCCTTGATATTCGTTTCGGAAGCTATTGCTGTCGTCAAGGAAACATTGTGCTGTTGCAAAGTGATCCTCCTCCAGAAGAAATAAAACAACTTTTATTAGTGACAGAAGAAAT
This sequence comes from Philaenus spumarius, assembly GCA_018207615.1. Lineage (NCBI taxonomy): Eukaryota > Metazoa > Arthropoda > Insecta > Hemiptera > Aphrophoridae > Philaenus > Philaenus spumarius. The sequence goes on from JAGFPH010000851.1 coordinate 179,204, forward strand.
CGATTGTCATTTCCGGGAAAATGTCATAGTATACAATAAACTGTTTATATTTGTATCTAAGCGAGACGCCACAGGAGTTGGTGAGATTAGCGGAGCAGGAGCGACGCTCTCTAGTATTAAACGTTTTTTTTAAATATATATAATAATAAAGTTTCGAATTTTTAATAAACAAATTTGGAAAACGGTTGACCCTAAAGGCCATCCATGTAACTTCCCGCTAAGTTTAATTACAACAAACACTATTTTTGGAAATTTTTAACTGCCATAACTTTTGAATGAATCAACCGATTTTTATGCGATTTGCAACAATCGATGCAGTTTTTTAAGTCCATTGAAAGAATCAACAACAAAAATTTTTCATATGAAAAGTTTCGGAGAAATTGAGGAAAAACACTTTTTTTTATTTTTTTTCGTTCACGATATCTCGCGAATGAATCAACCGATTTTTATGCGATTTGCGGCAATCGATGCAGTTTTTTTAAGTCCATTGAAAGAATCAACAACAAAAATTTTTCTGATACAAAGTTTCGGGGAAATTGAGAAAAAACACTTTTTTGATTTTCTTTCGTTCACGATATCTCAAGAACGAATTAACCGATTTTGACCGGACTGATAGCGATCGACGTCGCTTTTCAAGGTTAAAAGCTGATTAGATTTTGAAATTGATCGGTAAAGCCGTTTAAAAGTTATTCCAAAAAAACCTGATTTGAAAAAATTTTATTTCATAGTTTTTTCGAAATTTCTCAGAACCTACCATTCCGAATTAGTTGAAATTTTCAGGAAATCTAAGTTTGATGGAACTCTTTAGAACGCCGTTTGGTAGGATCCAATCGGTTAAGCCGTTCAAAAGTTATAAGCGGGTCACATACTTACATACACACACACACACACACACACACCCCCACATACATATAGACAGGGTGACACCCTCTCGGGAGTGGTCAGGGAAGATTCCTAGGACCTCAAAACGTCGAGATCTGATGAATACTCAATTTTCGAAAAACGTTGTGAAACCAATAACTTCCCGATTTTATAAAATTTTCAATTTTCTTTTAGCGGGAAGTTAAAAAAAGATCTCTTTTGCTAGGGGGAAAAAATCCCAAAATAGCTTGTGCCCTGGGTTATTGTAAGGGAACGGTTGTTGAACTGGTTATGAAAAATGTAGAAATTGATCTTGTTAGTAAAATAAACAATTGTGAACTACTACAGTAGTTTGCTTGTAAAAAATTTAGAATATATAGAGGCTTATAGAGCTACCACATCACCAGCACAAAATAGTAAGTTTAATGTTTAAATATACACTTTTGTTTTAAATCATATTACGTTTAATTTCACAAGTTAATGATTTCTTATAAAAGTTTGGAAATAGTTGCTTATTTTTAACATGGGAAAGACGGGTACGTCAGCTCGAATAGTTAATTGCAAGTACTAATGAAACCCAAAATATTATTAACAACCGATCATTCAAATCATTCAACTCTGTAAAAAGAATCGATAATTTCTAATTGTTGATAATACAATACAATTGTTTCCTCAACACACAAAAGCTTTCTCTCGCCTACACAGGAAACGAACGCGACATCCTGGTGTTTTGTTTTCATTGTAGTTTACATGTGAGGACGCTTAGAGGCAATTACTTGGAGGATGATTTTTGCCTTCAAACACTTTCTTTATTGTCAAGAATGAATAATTCGATTGCTACAGCCGTTCAAAAACATAAAATTTCAACAATTAATAATTATTGACGCCTTTAAAAACAACAACAATAAAAATATTTCCAACAATAAAAATCTAAAATTAATCCATTGTTGCACAAATAAAACTATATTATTGCTTTGCACCTTACTAAATTCTTGGCACTTTTCTCAACACTTATACACAGCACTAAAACCTATTGACATTCCAACTCGGTAACTGATTACAAGAACTTACTGCAGTCTTCGCCCAGGCTCGGAGGTTCTCAGTAGGGCAACACTTTCTCTAACCCTCCCCTCCCCATCACTACTGAAACATTTGTTCACGGCCAATTCCTTTACCGGTTCTTTACCCACTTGCGAAGTGTAGAAAGCGAAAACATCTGCACGATCACTTTCGATGACGGAAAGCAGAATTATTTGTTCTGTGTTCACTAGACAATGAGTTAATTTTAACGACAATATTATATGTTTTGTAATAACCTACTCAAAAGTTTTCTCAAAATCTAGGTCTTCAGTTAAATTTTACCTATAACGTATTTGATTTGCGATACAATTTTCCACCGCATATTCAAATGACACGTTATTTAATACAGGGCAGTGGCTTGGGAAAGTTTGTTACCATGCCATCTAGCATGGGCGCCCATACCCGGTTGCAGAGGAGGATTGCGGACTCCTAGCTCATAGGGAAAGGCAAATATTTATATTTATAACTATAGTCAGGTATTTTTCTTTTAAGAGAATGATTTAAAAGTCAGTACTACGTAGAAGTGGTTAGCAATAGAATGTGTTTAAATGATTGTACCGTTTCATTTTACATATAATTCGTCAGATACAGCACGACCCCTCAGATGAGTTCGCGGGAGGGAAGAATTTAGGCAAGTGGGGAAGCCGTCCGCTGGAAGGGAAGGTATACCACGCACAGACAATTTATTTATTGGAATATTTTATTCACTTCCAGACCGAAGTATTATGTTCAGAGCGCGGCAAGAGACTGAGCCTTTCTGATCCCCCACCACTCGAATCAACTCCGAGTCTACTGCCCACCTCAAGGTCATCGATCATGCTAGACCTTCTCAAGTGTAATGTACTTACAGTATTCTATTTTTACAAGAGTTCAAGCAAGAGTTGCTGGGTTATTACTTGGTGCAGCCTCTAGGCGCGGTGTAGCTTTGTGTATGTATTTACTATGTAAAGGTGCAGACTCAATGCAGTGTGGGTTAATATCTCACCTAAACAGCCAAATTGCCTTCTAAAAATTTTCAAGTTTTCTACCAACTTTGGCCAAAGGAGCTGAGGGGAATCCTTAATCCTTATACCTCCAGTCTAGCCCCCTCCCCCCCTAGAAAATATATGCGCACCCTTGCTATACTAAGGTGTAATTGCCATGATTGTAATTATTATAAAATAGTTCTGTATATTGATTA
>JAGFPH010000851.1:182424-194506 GCA_018207615.1 Philaenus spumarius
CAGTTGTTGATCAAAATCAGCTGTTGATCAAAATCAGCTGTTTTAAGCTTTTCATACGAACAGCTGTTTTTTGTGCCCCTGATAAAATCAAAAGAAATCTTTCTTCTTCTTCCTTAAGATTGACCTTCCATAAGATTACCGATTACCATGGCAACTTTGAGGGTCACTGGGGCGAAGCCCTTAACATACATTGAGCTCATTTTAAGGGAAGCACAACTTCAGAGTGAGCTCTGTAAAATGACACCAAAAACATCAAAATCGGTTAAAAACTCTAGGAGGAGTTCTACTCACAAAATAACCCCTAGCAAATTAATTATGTATAGATAAAACTCCAATCATTTAGACACACAATAGATTACCTTTTATTGGCTACCCCTACCTTGGTGGTTTAGAGACACGGTATGGTTGATATTTACCGATGGTAGATACAATAACTAAAAGTAATCAGAAGTACGACCCATGAGGTTTCCCCGATAGATTTACCAGTGAGTTTAAGGCTGCAGAAATGTGCTTACTTTTATACCAAATTTGTGAAACTATTACTTACACAACTACTAACTACTATTTACATTTGTAACTATTTGTGTTCTTGTATAGCCTAAATATAGCATATTTGCAAATTTTAGATACACATACCGGTACTATTTTAAGCAAAGATTGTGCAAAAAATGTCTCTTATTTAGTCAATAATCTTTATCAGAAGTTTAAATCCTCGGTAAAAGACTGTAAATCGAAACACATTTTATGTATATCAAGAAATGACTTTTCTTATATAAAAACAATTAAACACAAGCAAGCTTATCACTAGAACACAATATAGATGCTTGGTAGTAAATTATTTTAACGACACTTAAATGTCACAAAACTAAACATCACAAAGTCAACGTCAAAGCGACCAGCCACTTTTTAGTTTTTGACAGTCGAGAGGTAGCACCTTTGATTATGGAATCAAGGGTAGCACGTAGCACGTACCGGGTGCAGTCGCATGTCTAATAGTACAGTCAACGAAAGCAGACAACTTGCTATAGCCCGTCTCAACTTAAGTTGAGGCAAGGAGGGTGGGTAATTAGGGTCGGTCTCAACCGTCATAAAACTGACCCTTATTCATACCGCCTGAGTGAACCTGTAGGACACTCTAGTATAAAATTGCAATTCAGTATGTCATAAGTCAAAATAAAAAAACGCTATTATATTTCGTTTCATGATATTTTCCTGATAATTTTGATACCAAATTTGATTACATTTGGCAAACTTTGAGCTGTACTAGCATTATAAACTTTCTTAGTTGAATTAACATTACTAATACGGTTTACAACAATAAAGCCACACAAACGTACTAGAGAAGTTCATATTTAAAAATGTAATAAATAATCATTTTGACAAAAAATACGATACTGTATCGTTATTTATCATAATACAAACAATTGTGTTTTTGTCCCATGTTAATCGGCCGACTTAAAGTGTTGTAACTGTTTTTTTTACAATACAAGAAATTACAAAATAAAATTTTTATTATTAATGATAAAGCGGTATTAATTATATTGCATTAATTAACGCAACATAATAATACTAATAAATAGTAATAACATATTATAATTACCATATGTGATATTTAAAACTTTTGTCAAAAAACGAAAGCTGTATTTTTTTCTTAAACTAAAATAGATTGTGTGTGTTGATTGCTAAGGTTTTGTGCAATATCTCTTTTTGCAACTGAGTAAAAAATTTTACTATTTTTTACTACTTATATCATACCTTTATGAAAACAATAACACAGTTTTTGAAAATTTATTTAGCAATCAACATCCGCATATGACAGTACTTCAAAATGAAACCAAATTTTAAAATTTATTCCACGAATTATCAGATAAAATTACTTATTTTGTAGCATTGCTCTTATGGGAATCAGATTCAATATGTCGGACAGGGAAGTCGGCCGATTAACATGGTTCAAAGACACAATTGTTTGTATTATGGTAAATAACGATAGAGTATCGAGTTTTTTTTGGCTCAAATAATGATTATTTATTACATACTAGGGGAGATCAATGCGTGCTCCGCACGCCAACCCCCAATGGAACCTTCTGCAAACATATGTTATGTTTTATTTATAATAAAGGTGTAGGATTAATAATAACCTCAAAACTAAGATGGTAAATAATGTTAAATGTCCAAACCAAATTATTTCTTATATTTTATAACAGCAGTTAATCATGGTTAAAAGAACTATCAAGGGTCAGGTCCTTGACCTAAAAGCCTAACCTAAAAGCTAGAAATACAAAAATAATTGCTTCAAATTTTGAAATCAGCTTGCTGTTAATGGAAATATTGAAGCAAACAGCTATGGGTGCGTTCACAAAGAAAGCTGGTTGCAAGTTACTTGTTTCTAGGCGCTTGCTCCCAGCGCTTGCAAGCCCTTGTAAATAGTTTTGGGTGTTCACAACAAAAGCTTGCAAATTTCATTCCGAGAATGATTTCCTCAAGCGGTGAAGAATTATTTTTGCTTCAAAATGTATATATTTGAAAGTGCACCGAAAGAGAATCGGTGTTATACATTAAATTAACCGAGGAAGAGGAAGATTTGGTGATTACCACCATCTGTTTCCTCAATTAAAATTAGACATTGTAAGGTTTTTTTCTTATATTGAGAATGGAGTCGAGCACATTCAATTATATCCTCAACAAAATTGAAACTACTTTGGATAAATCCTGTGGAAACTGGCAAAAGCAACCAATTCATTCGGAAGAACGGCTAGTTTTTTGTATGAGCTAAGTCTTTAATATGTTTGAAACTATTTGTTTTAATAACCATTTACCATATAATAATTCTATACAAATAATTTAAAAAAAACATTATAAGATAAAAAATGTAGTCTTCACTGCGAGTTGTCAGCGACTTGACTGCTACCAGCGCCGGAAAACAAGTATCAAAAGTTCTTGCTTGCCGGTCAGCGCTTGTAGCAGGCGCTTGCAAGTCGGAACAAGCGTTGTCTCTGAACGCACAAACTTGATACAATGAAAACTTTTTCTCGCGCCGGTCAGCGCCGGCCAGTGCTTGTTAGCAAGCGCTTGCAACCAGCTTTCTTTGTGAACGCACCCTATATTATCTGTTATTTTATTCAATTGGTTGCTATGGTAATAAATGTAAATACATGCTTTGGTATATCATACTAGGCCTAACCTAACATTTTTTTCCGACTACATTTACAAATATTGAAATAAAAAAAGGTTTTTACCTAAATGAATTATAGCCTATGGTACTCAGGGATAGTGCATCTTGTTATTAGTAAAACTATTTTTCAATCGGTTCAGTAGCTCCAGAGATTACCCCCTACATACAAACAAACAAAAAACAAACTTTACTCTTTATAATATTAGTATAGATTTAAATATAAACTTCTCTAGTACATTTTTGTGGCTTTATTGTTGTAAACCGTATTAGTAATGTTGATTCAACTAAGAAAGTTTATAATGCTAGTACAGCTCAAAGTTGGCCAAATGTAATCAAATTTGGTATCAAAATTATCTGGAAAATATCATGAAACGAATTAATGATATCGTTTTTCATTTTGACTTAAGACATACTGAATTGCAATTTTATAGGCCTACTAGAGTGTCCTACAGGTTCACTCAGGCGGCATTAATAAGGGTCAGTTTTATGACGGTTAAGACCGACCCTAATTACCCACCCTCCTTGCCTCAACTTAAGTTGAGACGGGCTATAAATATCCGTGCGGCCGGTGTTCAGGTACCTATGTTTAAATATTTTCCTCTTTTTTTGTGACTTTCGACCTTGTATTTGTGAAGGCGCTTGTCAATGTATAGACATGGTATGTATGTATTCCGTACTGTGCTCTCATTTGGGATATTTATTTTTTAATTAATTAAACGTGAAATTAAATAGGTTATTTTATATAGTCTAAGTATTAATCCCTAAATGTGGTCCGAATTATATCATGTTTGATCTTATTTTGATTACAATATCCTCATCAATATGTTATAAACTTTTTCATGCCTAAAAGTTAAAGCTGGGTTTTTCTAGCTCCGCACTTTTTGCGCAACGTATTTGACTTTTTCAGTTTAAAACTATAACAACACTGCTAACTCGCCCACTCCTCCTAATAACATGACACAAGTGGTTTTTTATTTCCTTTGCGAGTGTATTTTTTTGCTATGGCGACTAACAATAGGCGGAAGTGTGATTACTTTCACTGATAAATTAGCTGCTATCAATGAATTTGAAGTTTATTGAAAACTGTTGCGATTAATTTAATGAGTATATTTTGATGTGCTGTAAACCTAAAAATATAATTTTAACTTAAAGAACATAAAATTGTAGCTTACAAAGAGATTTTTGAGTTCGTTTGATTTTCAATACTGTAGTGTTAGATGGTTATGGCTTAACAAACAAAAATATCGTTATCCGAAATGCCCCCTCCCCCTTTAGTTCGGTTAACCTGGGTTTTACTGTAGTGTAGCCTATTATTACTACATAAATATAGTCCTTTTACTATCTGTTTATCGTTGATTTTGGATTGGTTAAGAGCCACCATATTGATTCTGATTCCCATAAGAGCAATGCTACAGAATAAGTCATTTTTTCGGTTAATTCGAGAAATACATTTAAAATTTTTTTAGCGTATTATGACGTGTTGCATTGTATTGAATAAACGCAGATTTTTTTGTGGTTTGGATGTAAAACAAACCAAAGAGCTATCATTGCTTGAAAAAGTTTTTAATATTCCGACTACACAAACATCCATGGAGTTTCTAACTAGTTTGTATATTTTAAAATTTAGTTTCGTTGTCTCAGCCTCATCGATTTTACTATAATTTGCAATTTAATTTTACATTGAGGTGCTTCTAATATTTGAAAATGTGGAACTGGATTGATTTGGAACTCGTGCTTTGGAAGTAAAAACGAAAAATTACCATCTACATCGAAATCGGTAAAGGTGATAGGTCTTTACAATTGACGCTTTTATCTTTTGCAGAAACCGGCACATGGTAAATTATTTTAGAGAAAATTATTACAATCAAGTAATTGTAATTTTATTATACATTTTAGAAGTTCGCCAAAAACTCGGCCTTTGTCATTTTTATTTAAACCATTTTACAAGAAATTGGAATCATGACAATTGTGTATTGTTAGTATTTAAAACAATTATGTTTACAGTTTGCATACACAAATAAATACATAAAAGCAATTTTACACAAATACACAAAAATACGTTTACTTAGGTTATAAAAACACGCGATATCGATCACCCGTCGGTCCGGTGCGCAAACTTCGGCGAATGGTTTGAGACTGTGGATTAGTTTGCCCGAAAAAGGTATAATAAATTTATTTATGCATTTATTATTGACATAAGACAAATTCTGTATTAGATCAAAACAAAGATGTTTTCAGACACTCGTTGAAATCTATATAAATAAAAGCCAAATACCACTCACTGATTCATCACTATTCCTCAAAAACTACAGAACGGATTGGAACGAAATTTGGAACGTAGCTTCCTCTTGGGCCATAGGTGCTCGCTAAGAAAGGGTTTAAACAAATTAGAAATTTTAGGAGGGATTTGGGGGTGTCAAAGTTACTAAATCACGATTTCTCCAAAGCTGCCAAACGGAATTTGGTATATAGCTTACTCTAGGGCCATAGGTGCTCACTAAGAAATATTTTTAAAAAATCCGAAATTTTAGGGGGGTTGGGGGGTTAAAATTACTAAAAAATCCACCGAACGGATTGGAACGAAATTTGGTATGTAGCTTCCTCTAGGGCCCTAGGTGCATGCTAAGAAAGGTTTTTAAAGAAAGGTTTGGGGGTCAAAGTTACTAAAAATCCCCATAAGAAATGCATAGTATAATTTATTTATTGCTATAAATTTTTTGTTACTATACATTTAACTTTGATTTGTCTATTCGTGCAAAGCCGGATCGTTCCAGATAGTACATATATATGTAACAGATTGCAACCTATACTATTAACTTAAGTAGCAGATACATGGTAATACAAACTGTTAAAATAAAGTGTATAATTTAAATGTACTATACAACATTTCGGAATTAAGGTATTTGAACACTAACCAGATTATTTTTTAGTAGGCTATTCCAGATCATGTCTCTTTTAGAGATTTCGTGGTTAGATTCTTTGGAAAACTGAAAAACCAGTTCTTTATGAAAAGTGCCACATACACACTTTCCCTTAACCATTGTGTCATAATACAATGTGAAAGAGATTCATTTTTAAATAACTAATGTTAAAGTACCCAACACAATTGATAAAATAGGAGGTGTCAATTTTCAGTGATTGACAGTCAACCTACATGTTTATTTCCCTCAGACATCAGGAGGAACGTTTTTGGGTTGAGAGTATCTATGGAACTAGTTTGCCGTGTCGTGGTTATACAATAAATATATCGTTTCCGCCAAAATAAAATAAATAAATAAATAGCGCCTGATGAAAGATTCAAAGATTCAAGTGCTTCGATAGAGAAACAAAAACATTAACAAAGAACATAAATACTATACATTAATTTAAAGATGTTATACAATATTGTGAGCAATATTTTATCTGATTTGATTAATCATTTTATGTCAACAATGTTTAGCACTAGCAAGGCCAATCGTAGGAATTGATCTCATACATTTAAAAATCTTTTTTCAACATTTTATATGTAATGTTAATTTATAATTTAAATATTGAATGATTTTATTAATGTGTTAGTAATATGAATGGGATACTTTTTGATGCCAAGCAAAAATGAGTGGAACCAGTTTAAAATAATATAACATTAGTTTAATAGAGTTTCTGCATCATAAAAAGGGTTAAATGTATAAAATGTAATACTATACAAAGCAAACAAATTTGTCCGTACATAATGTTATTTGTAGTGTCATATTAGGCTTAAATAAAATTCGGCTTTGCTTTTTGTAAAAGCAGCTAACTTACGGACCTAAAGCGTTTACCGAGTACCTTTTTAGTTTAGATTTGTAGATACAGTACTATTACATTATGCTACTACTGTATACTGTTACATCCTTTACTTTTCTGTCTCAAAAGTGTTTTATCTCTGATTATAGACCTCAATCAAACTAGTTTTAGATGAATACTGCAAGAAGCAGTAAGCACTCAAGTCGTCTAAGCATAGAATTTAAATAATATGAATAACTTAAAAGTATAAAAGTTACTAGTAAATCCCCGAGAAAAATCTCAGGCGGATTAATTAGATACACATCAACTCAAACCCCCTGTCCAGTGACGTCATTGTAGTAAAAAACAGCTGCTACCATGGGAGATGTATGTAGTTTTACTACAACTACGTCACATTCCCCACTCCACTTTTTTTTGATATTTCCCGAATGAGGCAACCTTTACTATCTAGTTACCTTGATCTAGGCCTACCCAGAGATGGGCCTACCTAACTACTGTATGTAGACGGGGATTTTTAACTCGGCAAATGTGTACAATTATAAGGATTATAAAACTGTAGGAATATTTGTTAAGATTTTGTGTTTATGTATATTATTATATATATAAAGAAAGATAAAAATATTATCTTTTAATTGTCTTTTATTTCATATTGATAGATGAAATGATTTAGAAGTTATTAATATTATAGGCTATATTATTGATTGCAGTTGTAATTGTAAACATAACCCCATAGTATAATCTATTAAAAACGAATATTTATTTCTTCTTTAAATGTTACTCCACGTACGTTCGTACGTACACTCGCTTTTATAGGCGTTGATTATTTATTAAGGCTATATTATAACACGTTTTGTATGTATTTTTTACGGCATTGGTTCATCTGGCACACGACACGATCTCACTGGCAGTGAAATTTGAGATCCACAGTCCACAGTCAGGCGAACAGGCAAAACAACGCAAAGAAATTAGGAAATAATAACGATAACGTAATGGCTTTCATAAGAAGTAGAGTTAGGGATTGTATTGGCGAAGATCTTCCTAATTTAAAAATTGAAATTGAAAATGATTTGGACGTGCCTATGGAAACAGAAGATGACGATATTGTATTGGATGATAAACATAGTACTACGTCGACAGAGACAGAAGAAGGTGAATTGGTTGACGATGAAGAAGTTGGGTTAGATCACAATATTGCTATGAAATCAAAACCCAAGTTTCAAGTTTTACAAGATTTAAACTCAGGAAGGCCCTTGTTAACTTACGAAACTCCAAAGGTAAATATTTGGAACCGTGCATGATGTTTTAATTTGAGAAAACGTGTTTGATAAAATTAATGCGACTTAACCTCCTAGCCCTATATACATAGGCTAGGCCTATGATAAAAAAATCCTTAATATAGGCCTATCTTTATATAATTTAATAACCTTTTTCTAAGGCAGTATTTGCGTTATAGCCGATGCACATAACTTATTTCTTATTATAGTAGCCTACCCTTTAAAGATAAAATAGGCGCAAGTTTACTATTCGACCCTCGGCTAACCAATATGGCAACAGAAATGCAAGAAAAATAATACAAAATAACCTAAAAGGTTCTAACCTTTAGTATTTAGTCACAGTATGTGTACCTGTATTTAACAGTAGGGTAGGTAAAAATTTACTAACTGTCATTTACTAATTTAAAAATTTACTTGTCAATCGATTTCTAAGGGAATTTGAAATAATATGAAAGATCAATTGTAACTGATTGTAAAAACAACAAAAATATTCGCGGGGAATAAAATTTATAGGAATTATGAAGGAAATAAAACTTGAAATTATATAGTTTAGGTTTCGACTTTCCCGCAATATTTCACATAATTATAACAAAATAAATCACTTCACATACACCAAACACGAAATAAATAAATAAACTAAACAATATTAGGCCTAGGCCTAATCCCAAAAGTACCCTCAAAACAAGAAAATTAAAAAATAATGTAGGCCTAACAAAACGTTAATAACGAAAACTATAACAACGTACCATTAAGAACAATAGAAACTACAATATAGCCTAAATGCGTAATTAAAATGGAATTTCATCAACGTTGCCAAATCGAACAATAGGTTATTGTACTGAATGGTGTATATGTACCTATAAATCGGTGACATGTGGACTAGTAAACGGGTGACCGCAGCATCGAATCTCATTGGTTCCATAATAAATTAGAAAAATTTAGTTATAATCACATTATATAATTAAAATTTTAAAAAACCTAAAAGGTTCTAACCTATAGTAGGCCTATTTAGTCACAGTAGGGCCTATGTTTACTTTTTACTTAGGGCCTACTCTGGCCGATAACAGTATGATTATATTTCGTTATTTATCACATTATATATCGGTAATTAACATAAAAAAAAACCTAAAAGGTTCTAACCTAGGCCTATAGTATTTAGTCACTGTAAGTTTACTTTTTACTTACTCTGGCCAATAACAGTATATTTCGTTACTATCACATATAAAATTGAAATAAAAAAAAACCTAAAAGGTTCTAACCTATAGTATTTAGTCACTGTAAGTTTACTTTTTACTTACTCTGGCCATAACAGTATGATTTATATTTCTTTATTATCACATATAAAATTGAAATAAAAAAAACCTAAAAGGTTCTAACCTATAGTATTTAGTCACAGTATGTTTACTTAGTTGAGTTGCCTAAACTGTTTGTTTCTACACAAAAAAGAACAAGATAAATCCGGCAACGCTGGGAGAACGCTGAGTAAAACATGTCGGCTCTTTACAATGTAAATTCCCATAAGGATTTGAAAGTTTTTAATATTGACGATGGTTAAATATTGCTTTCCCGGCATCAGTGAAGTGTACAAATACTACATATATTTATAAAGAAAAAAGTTAAGGTTTATGTGTATTTATAGTAGTTTCGATTGACAAGCTAAAGTAAACAAATACCTAACAGTAGAATGTAAAACAACATCGTCTGCAAAAATATTAGGCTACATAGGGTCGAATAGTAAACTTACGCCGATAAAATAAGCCTACATTATGATGTTAGTCATCTTCATAATCTTTAAATTAAGAGTAGCCTTGGGCCTACAGGGTAAAATTGCAGGATGAGGTGACCAAAGGTTTTTCAAAATTTTCTTCATATTATGAAAGAAAACTGGCGCAAGTTAACTATTTGACCCTAGACTAACTTATGGCAACAGAAATGCAAGAATAATAAAAACAAAACCTAAAAGGTTCTAACCTATAGTAGGCTATTTAGTCACAGTATGTTTATGTTACCTGTATTCAACATTTAACAGTAGAATGTAAAACAACGTCGTTACCTGCAAAAATATTAGGCTAGGGTCGAATAGTAAACTTATGCCGAACACTTAAAACTCACTCTAAAATAACCTAAAATATTTGCGGGAAATAAATATTAGCCTATAGAAAATAGGCCTACGAGAGGAGAAATAATACTCGAAAGTATAGAGGTACACTCATTTTTGATACATTAATTTTACACTAAATAAAAGATTCAAATCACTCATGAAAATAAAGGTGAAAATATGTAAAATAATTTTACAAGACGTTTTTCGTTTTAAAACAGTAACAATAAACCCTATTAACTAACATTGAATGCTATCAAATAATGGAATAAAAGCATTGACTTGACTAACGTTGCCAAATTGAACATATGTAATAGTAAAAGATTAAATTTTATTAGTCCGAATAAATAAACCGTGCTTCAGGTACCATTTAGCTAAATTATTTAACTCCAATAATTTCATACATTTGAATTGAAACCATTTGACCGTTTTTCATTGTTTTTTATAAGAAAGTTGCAACATCGGAGCTGGGTAAAAGTGCAGAGAGGGTGACTTGAGATTTTGGGAAAATTTTATTACAGCCTATTCTGAAACTAGACGTTAAACTAACTGTAAAAAACACAAAAAATTTACATGGGAAAATATATTATAGAAACTACGACAAAAAGAAAACTAAAAAAAAGTATGGTACAGGCTTATTAATTTTCGGTATGTTTGGTCTAAACAAAAGCAACTAGCCTAAACAATTTACTGACACCGAAAACGTAAATAATAAATATACCTCCGGAATTAAAATGAATAAAAATAAATATAGCCTAGCCTACTCAATATAAGGAACAAACATAGTTTTACAGCGTTGTCAAATTGAACATTAGGCCTACTTCATTATTTTATATGGGTAAGAATGAATTTTAAGTTAAATTTGCAGTCCAACTGGTGGGCGGGAAGACCTATAACCGTGCGTGCAGGTAGGCAAAAAGTTAAATATTGTTTTGTTGCTAGTGCCACAAAAGGAACTTTTCTGGACAATTCAAAACTAACCCCCACTTCCATATTTGTGTTAGTTTGCACTCCATTGTGTGTAAAGTCAACAAGACAGGTGCTCATAAAATCAGTGCTTTAAATTAGTAGTCATATAATTGTCGTCTGGCATATTCCTTTTGCCGAGAGGTATATTTCCATCACGTGTCAGGCAACGGAGATAAATTAGGTGGTGTCTGTTACATGGTGGAAATAGACGAGGCTAAATTTTGGCAAAAGCAATAGAGGCCACATTGAAGGACAATGGGTGTTTGGAGGGATAGATCGCGACACCCGACAGACTTTTGTTATACCTGTAGAAAAAAAGAGATACACAAACTTTATTGGCAATAATAAAGGATAGAATTCTGCCAGGTACCACCATAATTAGTGATTGTTGGAGCTTACAATTGTTTGAGTGATGGAGGTTTCATACATATGAAACTGTAAATCACTCTAAATATTTTGTAAACCCCTTAAACTATGTCCACCAACACCATTGAACAGAAGTGGCGTGACATCAGTGATAAAATTTCAAAATACGGAAGGAAGAAATTAAATTTTGTTTGATACCTGGTAATAAATAATAATAATTTACAATAATAACACATCATTGTTTTTTTTTTGCCTTAAAAGAAAAGAAGAAATCTAGTAAGAACATTTAGAGTAGCCTAATAGATCTTTTGTAGTGTATGTTCATATGTTATTGATGTATAACCTTAAAATTATTTAATTAGTCTGTCAATCAAACAATTTTATAGCCTTAGTGTCCAGGCGATGATAACCACTCAGGTTTTTCGCCTCACCTTAGTAATA
>JAGFPH010000851.1:209506-226578 GCA_018207615.1 Philaenus spumarius
AGTACTTTATAATAAAAGTCACATAGACGGACATAATAAATTTTATTTCTTATTTTTAATTTTTCATCTTATAGTAGGCATACTTTACTAGTTTAGTTCCTTTTAACATGTACATTACCAACCAGCATTCACAAATTTCTAAATAATAATATTAAAGTGTGAATGAGAAACATTGTTGCAATAGCTTATAGCAAGTGCTGTGAGTTTGAGGATGATTGATTTCTGTTAAAAATCATATATTTTAAATGATTAAAAACATTTCTATTAAGTATTCTCAGAATGAATGCACATAGCAGAAAGTACTATTTCGAGAAAAATTATTAAACAAAGTTGTAATTATATCTTAGTTTTTTATTGCACATAGTATTAAGGTTTTCATTATAATATTATGGTACATTATTAGGCTTATTTACTTTTATCAGCTAATATTGAATTTAATGCATATATGTTCTATATTTTACAAGTGGTACTGTACTATGAAAAATATTATTTTTGTATTTATCTACCAACTATGAATTGCAGATGAGAATCCACTTATGGATTATTTCTTGTCTTGTGAATAGAGGATCAAGTGCAGCAAATTAGGCATACAGAGAAATTAAAAATATTCTTAGAGGAAAGACAGTGAGACGTGTGAATTTATACATCTGCCCTTCTTCGACAGAACAGTTGAATTAACCTTTATTAAATCAAATTTCCTTATGAATTAATCAGATTATAAGATAACTAAACTGATTTAAAGGTAGAAGTAACATTGTATTACTAAATAATAATAATTGTATTGGAAATAGGATTAAACTAAATCTTAACATCTTATATGCTGGCTGTCAAAAATGGTGTTGGATTGTAATATTGTGGTTTCATAATAATATTACAATAGTGAGGTTGAAGAACAACATTATTCAAAAAGAGCCCTTTCATTCGAGGATACCTAACCTACAAACATCTTGAGAAGACAAAACCAGTATCGAGCAAGACGTGAATGCTGTCACATATGTGTACAACAAAACCTCGCAGAATTTTCAATGTGTAATAAGAGTTACATCATGCAAGTGTTGTATATATAAGTGATATGAGTGTTGTGTACAAGTGTTTTAATATTAAAAAATGACGCACATTAGCCAATGCAAGCTAAAATCACATTATATTGGTTTGAAAATACCTGAACAATATGCTCAACATGATGTAACCAAGAAGAAAAAGAACTGTGACCAAATCGAAAGTATAAGGTAACTTATTTATTGAATGTAACCAGTTCAGTAAGGCAATCAATATTAAGTTATTTTAATATATAAATACAATGTTAATATTTGATGCTAATATTATTCTAACTAATAAAAATGTCTGTTATTTGAAATTTGATAAATGGACATTGCATGTATTTTAATTTTAGTACCTGGAGACCGAGCTATAGCTCGATTATAAGCAGGGCTATGATTTCAATAATAAATATTGGATTATTGAGTTTTGAGGTTAGGCCTATAACATTAAACAACTAAATAAAAGGTATATACAACATTAGGCTTACCTGTAATAAAAATACAGTTTAAAGGATTAACCTCAATCTCAACGCTATGCCTCAGAAATAAGTCATTCCTAAATTAAAGTATTATTTCAATATCGATTTATTCCTAGGGCCTAGTTCGCTCACGTCAATAACTACTATTATTGCAAATTTCCGTGAACATCGTTTAGGTTAGGCCTATAACATTAAACAACTAAATAAAGGGTATGTTTATTATGTATTCGTTGCCATGGTAACTATAAATAGATACAACCTCAGGCTTACCTCTAATAAAATATACAGTTTAAAAGAAAGCAGATGATTATTGTAATGGCATTGAAAACATTTGCATCAGCTGTGCTTTGTATTGTTTAAAATGGACAAATTTCACTTTTTAATTTAATAAAAAGACGTAGAAAACGAATTTTCCCAGACTGGTGACCATTTCCAATCGATTTCTCGTGGCCAAAAGCCTAATATAAAATCAAAAAATCAAAAATCCTTAGACGGAGATTCCAGATCCATTTAGCAGACAAACAATTATCTCTCGCTTTAGAAGATAAGATTTTGGAGCCATGACCTGAGTTTAAAACAATATGTTGTTATTTGAGAATACGAACAAGTATAGGAAAGTGATTGTTTAAAAAATTACAGAAATTCATTAATATCATTTTAAAGTGTATGAATTTGTTATAGGAGTCAGATGCAGTATCTGCTTCCGAGGTCCCTTTGTCAATACCCAAGGGATTCTGGAGAAAAGGTGCTCCCACTCCTCATTCTAAATGTATTTTGCTCCGTTTTGCCACAACGCTAGATAAAAGTGCACCTCGTACAGAATCTCAGTTTAGGAAATTTAATAATCCAGATTTAAAAGGTAAATATTGAAATTTTACCATGTGATAATCACTGTAATTAATTAGTGACTAGGAGTCTTTGCATGCTAGGTACACTAACTTCCCGTAGTTGTCCCGCTTGTGCAGTTGATTGTTAGCGGAATAAGTAACACAGCCTAGATTTTAGGTGGAATGATTTTTACCTACCTATAAAAGTATAGAAATAGTGTGGGTTGTCACAAGTATTTGCACAAGATTTACTTTATTATGTAAAAAGATTCTTTTGAACAATTTTATTAATATTTATTTGGGTTAACTATCTGAAATGTGGTTATTTCATTAGGTATTTGAGACTTCGATCATTAATCATCCTGAGGCTATGGGGTCTTATTATTTTAAAACTGATTTACTTTCTTAAAGTTTTCTGCGTTGAATCAAGTTAATCATTATCCAAACATAATATTGTACTCTAAAAATGAGTTTAATATATTATGTTTCTAATTGTAACTCATTCATTTGGTCCAGGCTAGGCCTAATCTAAAACTGTGCCCGGTTATTGAAGCTTGCCACTTTAATCGGCTATTTTAGATGTTATTTTTACAACTGATTGCTATGTTAATAAATATCAAAATGTCACAGAATATCTCAATGCTGTGCACAATTTTGTACTACAGCAAGATAAAGATGTTTAAATACAAAAATTAGCAATTATCTTTTGTTTTCTTCATTGAAATGATGATTACAACTCGGTAATAATAACATTGATAATTTTATATTCGCTATATTTAGGCCTTCAGAATATAGTTTTGGTCTTTTCGTATATTCTTGAATTTAGTGGCTTCTTTTCATAATATAATAGGTTTCAAATGTATATCTAATTTTATTAGATTTTTTTTCGTAAATACGTAGTAATACTAACATTAATAATATTACATTCATTATAATTAATCCTTCTAAATTTAGATTTTTGTTTTCTCATATATAATCTTTAATTTAGCTCCTTCCCATAAAATAATAAATTTCAAGCATAATATATTCTTTTTTTTTCATAAATAGGTTATGTAGGACTCATAAGCGAATCACGAAAAAGACGTATGCAAGGGGCCATAGTGAGCAATGTAGTATTTGATGACATAGGAGATGAAATACTAACCAAACCGACCGATAAAGTAGATGAGTCTAACCCATGGGGGACACTTGCCAAAAGCTGGAATCATTATGAGAGACTTAAGCCTTCATCAAAACCAAGTAAGTTGATGTGCTAGCCAATAATAAACTGGAGAATTGTAAGTTAGGCTGTCATACTGTGTTCCTCATCACCCTGTCACACATTCAACATACCACTACCTAAATAATTAACTAACCAAGTTAGTGGGGAGTTATGACTAAAGTTAATGACTTAAACTGGGGAAATGACTGCTTGAATTGATTGATCCAGAATAAACTATAAAAAAGTATTAACTTAATAAAAATTGTTTGCTATTTGTGTCTGAGAACTGATTAAAAATCCATTTTTTTATCTCTTATGAAGTTAAAAATCTAGATTTTTTATATATTTTACTAATAATTGTTTAACCTTTTCAGTGGCGGGTTTTGAACAACATAGGGTCACCTAGTGGAGCAGGTTTTTTAGACTATTACAAAAATGATTATTTACTTGTCCTAAATGGTTGTTTTTATAAAACATTTGACAAAAATTACATAAAATGTTATTTGGACTAACACTGTAAATGACAATCAAAATAAAAACGGTTATATAGCAATGTAATTATTAGGTTATAATTGTATAAAGATAAGAAATATTATTATTGTTTATAGTATTCACACCTTATTTAGCAGTACAATAACCACTAATTCACACAAACACAATCAAATTATTTATCTAAAAACTCTATTTAACAGTAAAAACTAAGACTCGTGGATAATTTATTGAGTTATATGACAAAACAGAAGAGGAGACAGCTGACAGACAGCTGCAACTAAATGCTCAAACAGAAGACACTTGATTGCAACTCCAAACAATATTTCTGTATATTGGTATAAAGCTTAATTGGTTCAGAAAAGGTTCTACACATTCTCAACAGATAGCAGCACAAGTATATGTATTCTAAAAGTCAAACGAACTAACACGGTTGTGCTCTTTCAGAGGTAAATTTGAAAACGAATATATGCGGGATTGCTCCTACGCATGCCACATAGCACAAACGTATATATACGGGCGTGCCACTGAAAAGGTTAACCATTTCAAGGGCAACATATACGTTGGTCAATTGTGTAATAATGACAACTAAAAATGTTTTAGAAGTTGATGTATTAACCCTGTAAATGGCAGACTGCACTTTGTGACGCTCTCTCGGGCGTAGAACGCAACAAGCTCGAACAATAGCGAGAATTTGCAAAAAATGTCATATTCCGTTATTTAATACATTTAAAATTATCCGGCACCATTAACCGGCACCGTAGGAAAACTAATCAATTAAACTTTAATTTTTGTATTTAAAACTTTTTCGTAAAACGTATATTTATGTACGTAATTACCGTTTCAAAATTTTAGTATGCAAATCAGCTGTGGTTCACGCGTCAATGAACCCCGTATACTGTCAAGACTTTGTCTCATTTTCAACGGTCTGCAACTCCTCACAGAAGTCATTTATGAAAAAGATCATAACAGCATTGAATTCAGCAGATGTTTCTCTTTAAAATGGTGTCTTCAAATCACATGTTACTTTGAAAACAGCTGTTCTACAGGATTTACGGTGAAAGCTTGTAATTGGTCATAGATTTGGCCAATATGCAAGCCTGTTTAGAATCGATTCTTACAGTCTTATTCGATATATCCCTAAAATGTACAATATATGGTTTTAAAAAGAAAACGTCACAGTTTTTATCTATGTCCAATTCAATACATTTAGATTTCATAGGTTGGTACTAAAGTATGCTGAAAGTTGACTGCTAAATTGAGTCAAATCCCGTCGTCGAGTTTGTGTTATGTGTCAGTTATGACATTTGTTTTGTGTTATTTTATGGTTATTACAGTTTATAAAATAGTGTTATATTGTATTTTAGTTATAAATAAATAAGTGTACATTGTGCTAGATTTGAGTGAAATTAGGCTTATAACGGTGTTCTAATGAAATGGTAATTGTGAAGAAATAAGATAGCCTAGAAATAAGGTTTTAGGTTAAATTGCCGATTTGTTATTTTTCATTTTTCACTACAAAATGTAAAGTTTTTTGAAACTGGGTAGAATGCTATTCGATTCTACATTTCATACTTGAATTTTTGGTATAAAAAAACATTGTTTGAAGTAAAAAATGTATAGGCCTAGTCACTTTGAAATTAGTCATGATTTGTAGGTTATGTAGTAAAGATGTTCAAAGTCTTATTTTGAACTAAACAATTATTGTGAAATTGAAATATATTTTTACATATTTCTATTTAGAACTAAATTATAAAACTTTTGAGTATTTTGAAAAAAATTACAAAATTTGTTTACTATTTTTCATGAAGGCTTAAAGTTGGTTTTTTCCCTTCCATTTCTGAACATTTTTTGCTTTCTAAGCTAATAACTTTTACAATTTCAAAAGAAACTAATTTTTAGTGGCATATTTGAATTCATTAAAGTTTCTTCTACAAACAAGCTATGAAACACCTTTGGATTGGGGTTCATTTAATATTTTTGGCGAATTTTTAAAAATATGCTTGCCAAACGCTAAAAACCGGCTTCCCAATTTTCGCTATAGCATTGCCAGTTCTAGGGTTAAGTTGCTTCAATTAAATACATTTTTAATAATAAAATAAGTTTTGTCCAGTTCAAAGAGAATGTAAGAGTTGAATATTATTTTTTTGATTACTGACTCAAGAACGGACCAGAGTGCACATGTGCGGTCAACCTAGCATTGAACTTAATAAAAGATATTGGTTAATATGCATGCCTGTATGCATATTTTTTGAGTGTTTAAGTTAATGTGTACGGTGTTTACACTTTCTTAGTGAGTGTTGCATAAATGTAAATCATTTTTAATTTTTAAATCTGTACTACAATTAATAGGTAAAACGATTGTCACCACCTGAAAGGTAATCGAAAGAGGACTGTGAGCAGCGATTCTAAAAAATAAAGTTATTTATACACAGTTGAACTTGGTTTTAATGGCCTCGGCTATGCGTCAATTCGGGACATGGCGTCATTTTTTTTTTTAGGTCCGGTCAAATTGTTATCTTTGACGTTATTATAAATCCCTGTTTTAGCGTCAATAAATATTTTAACTACTCGGTTGTAACATCATAAATATACAAAATATCAATGTCTAACTTTGAATTCAGTTTTCTCAGAACTTGAAAAATGTTAGAATTCCCCCTTTCCTTTGATTTTGGGCCGCCTATTTTCTCCCTCTTCAGAACTAAACCGCGAAATAAACAAACTATGTATTTTTTTCACACTTAAAACCCCCGGCGGGTCCCATCAAAGTCGGTAGAGGTGGGGGGGTACCACTACAAGCAACACTGTTAACTCTCCCACCCCTCCTAAAGAACAATTCACACGCTATGTGGTGTCAGTTGTGTGCTATGTATAACTAAATCCATGACCTTGCTGGGAAAGTGTTCGGACAATACAAAAGTGCAGCGAGACTCAATCATACTTTCTGCGAGTGCGGGCATTTTAGTAATAAATTAATCATAGAGGTTTTATAAATGAATAAGTAAAGCAATTCACAAATGATCAATTCTTTGTATTTATTTTACTAAGTAATTATTTTATTTCTATAAAATTATAGATATGCCTTAACACTTCTTTAATCCTTATTTTACTTAACATTTTCTTATATTTTGAAACATGGCAAGGATTCATTAAAATTTTCTTGGATTCTCCTTACATCTTTGGATGTTACTGCTTGGGACATCAATTTATTTTTTGAGACTGGTTTGAAGTGGTTGTAGTACTGAGTCCAGTATTTCTGACATAGGGCAAGTTAAAAAAATTGTCTGTTTCCTTTGTAACCAGCAGGACGTCCATTAGTCATTATGTAAGCCAACATATCAGTAGAGCCAATCTCTTCATATGAAAAATCGCTAGTAGCAGGGCTTTTAATCATTACATTGGTAATAACAGACCCCCATCTCAATATTTTTCAAATCACCTTTCACGCATTAATAGCAATCCACATCTTGATGGGCTAATCGACTAGTTAAACTAGTTGTTTATTCGACTAGTCCCTTATGTAATCGATTAGTTGGTTGCTATGGAAGGACTTCTAAGGAGAGTTCTGGTATAGAAATTTTAAATTATGAGTTGTTGGTGGTTTCAGTTTATACTGTTCCCAATTATAATGTAAGGAAACAATTTTTAAGCAGGCTAGAAAAATTGATGTCACTCTTACAAAAAGAGAGTAGGATAAAGTATGTTTTAATTGCAGCTGATTTTAACATTAACATTTTAGAAGCAAATTCTTTTTCCTCTAAATTGAATGAGATCGTGAAATGTAGTGGCTTTATGGTACATTTTATAGAACCCACAAGAATGACAGAAAATAGTCAGACTTGTATTGACAATGTGCTTACAAATAATAAATATGAAATCTTGCAAAAATTTAATTTAGAACTGGGATTGTCAGATCATACAGCTTTATTTATAAGTCTACCGCAAATGGATCAATTTACACCTACTAGAAATCCTAGTAGATTTAGTAGAAGAATTTTTAGTGAAGACAAAATTATGGAGTTTGTTGAATTATTAAAAAGTGAAAAATGCTTAGTATTCAATCCTATGTTAGATGTTAATGAAAATTACAATAACTTTCTGAACAATTTCATTATGTCTTTCAATAATGTTTTTCCAATTAAGACTTTTTGTAGAGTGGCAAAGAAAAAGTCAGTAGTTCTAAACTGGGTTACTCAAGGTATACAAATTTCAAGTAAGAGGAAAAGGGAGTTGCACAGGGAATCTAAATTTAGTAAAGATGTGGCGTTTCTTAAATATGTAATTACTTACTTCTTACTTCTTCTTTCAAGCTTCCGGCTTCAGGTAATGCCGACGACTCGGTGTCCGTGGTAAACCGCAGCTGCCAATGCCCAGTACTCTTTCTTTTGTAGTATAACTTTAATGGGGTTTGGAATGCCTTTTAGTGCTGTTAGAAGGGCCGTCCTGGCTGTGTTTTCGTTCGAGCATTCGAGTAGTATATGCTTCAGCGT
Organism: Philaenus spumarius; assembly: GCA_018207615.1. Taxonomy (NCBI): domain Eukaryota; kingdom Metazoa; phylum Arthropoda; class Insecta; order Hemiptera; family Aphrophoridae; genus Philaenus; species Philaenus spumarius. Next base: position 218,033 of record JAGFPH010000851.1, read on the forward strand.
TTCCTCCTCCATTCCACAGTTATTGCAGGTTTCGGAATCGACTAGTCGGAATCTTTTCAGATAGCTGTTCGTAATGATATGGCCGACTCTAGCTCTCGTAATGAAGGTCGCAATGTGGCGACTGACACCTCTGTACCAGTTTGCAGGCGTCGGAGCTTTTTGAATTTCGAATAACGATCTTCCGACAGTGTCGGTGCTCCATCTCTGTATCCATTCGTCTGTTATTGATTTGCAGATTATATTTTTGCATTTGTTTAGTGATAGTTTTGGTGGCATGACGGGGCCCATTTTTGTGGCACGTTTTGCTATTTTGTCTGCCTGCTCGTTGCCGCTTATTCCGCAATGAGATGGAACCCACTGGAAGACGATATTTTTTCCTTTTTTCTTCAGAGCATGGAGTATAGTTTTCATTTCAGATATTCGGAAGTAATAGTCACTGGGTGAATTCATTTGTAAGCCTTCAAGGGCCGATCTAGAGTCGGTGAGTATGCAAATGTCTTGATATGGTGTGCTAATGCAGCTCGTTAGGGCTGCATTGATGGCCAATATCTCAGCATCCATGCTTGACGCAGATAATCCTGGTATGTAGTAGCACTCGCCTGTTTGTTCGTTGAAGAAGCCTGCGCCGGAATTGCCGTTTTCCAGATCCACCGAACCGTCTGTATAAATTTTCACATAATCTTTGTAGTTCTCGTCGATCATTGTCAAAGCTTCATCTCGAAGGGAATCCAGGTTATCGGTTTCGGTGTTGCTTTTGGTATTGCCGGATGGTAAGGTTGTGCATATCGAGATTTCGTTTTCTTCCCATGGTGAAATGTCAGAAACCGTCGGGATCCGTTGCGGTTCTATGGGTTCTAAGAGATCGTTTAATGCTTCGATTTGGAATGTAAATGACTGTCTGGTTTTGGTAGGTGCCAACATTGTTAAGGGATGATCAATCGGAAGGCTCTTGATTTTTATCCATTTTATCATCAAAAGCTTCTTAATAGCCAGGTCTAATGGTTCTATATGTGATTCTATTTCCATCGCTGAAATAGGAGATGTGCTTGGACAACCCAATATGACTCTGAGTGCGGCAGATTGAATTCGTTGCAGCTTTTTGATATGTGTATTTGCTGCGGCTCCCCAAACTTCTGCGCAGTATAGCATCTTTGATCTTATGAAAGACGTATAAAACATTTTGAGGGTTGACGTATCAGCTCCCCAATTCTTATTTGCTACTGCTTTCATGGTATTAAGCCTCTTGCTGCATTGGTTTTTGACCACGTCTACGTGTGGGCTGAATAGTAGTTTCTGGTCCAAATAAATTCCTAGCAGTTTTGGACATTTGTTGACTTTTAGCTCTTGGGTTCCAATAAAGAGACTGGGTTGGTAGTCTTTGAGTGTATTTCGCCTGGTAAAAAAAGCGCATTCTGTTTTCGATGTCGATAACACTAGCGACCATTTCTGGCACCATTTCACGGTTTCGTCTAGTGCTTTTTGTAGCAGTTTGCAAGCTTCGTCTGGAGAAACGGCTGTGGCGAATATAGTGACGTCATCGGCGAATATAATCCAGTCTATTCCTTCTGGTAGATCTTTGGTTAAATCGTGTATGGCAATATTGAAAAGAGTTGGGCTGATGGAGGAACCTTGAATTATGCCACTTTCCAATCTTGCTGGTTTTGACAGTGCTCCATTGACCGCTGTTCTTATTAGTCTCCCACTGAGGAAGTTTGATAGGTATTTTAGTGATTTACCTATGATTCCTAGTTTCATGCACTGTAGGAGTATAGTTTTGTGTGGGGTTTTATCGAAAGCTGCTTCAAAGTCTAATAGTACTGCGACTGTTGATTTCGATTCGTTGAAGCCCTCGAAGATCTTATTGGTAAGGTAGAGTAACGAGTCATTTGTGCTTCGTTTCTTTCTGAACCCAAATTGCTTGCTATTCAATAGTTGGTGTGTTTCTAATTTGTGGCTGAGTCGGTTGTTGACTAGTCTTTCCATTAGTTTTCCTAGGCATGAGGTTAATGCAATTGGTCTGTATGATACTACTGAACTTGAGTCTTTCCCGGGCTTTGGTGAAGGAACTATCACTGATGTTTTCCACGAGTCTGGTACATTCCCCGAATTCCATATTGTATTGAAGAGTATTAATATTTTGTTTAGTAGGGTAGGCGAGCAGTGTATCAGCATATCGTTGTAAATGTCATCTTGTCCAGGTGCTGAGCTTTTGAGTTTTTTTATACCTTCCCTTAGTTCGTTCATAGTAAATGGAGTACTAGCTGCGTCTTCTTCCAAGAATAGTAATTCAAATTTAGCTGTTAGATCTATTTCGGTAGGTGTTAGAGTGAATGGCCAACTCACAGCCTTGCCTGCTCTACTGCTATAATATGAATTGAATGCTTCCGCCTTTGCTTCGTCGTCGTCCAACCAATCCCCATTTGATGTTTTTAGAAGACCAATTTTGGTGTTTGTTCTGCCTTGAATGGCGTTGAATTTCTTCCACACCGTAGAGCTCGGAGTGTTTTCGTTTATTGATGATACAAATTGCCTCCATGCTGTTCTCTTTGCTTCTATGATGGACTTCCGTAGCTTCTCATTAAGCTTATTATAGCTTCGTCTGCAAGCAATGGTGCGTTTGAGTTTCCATTTCCTTCTAGCTTTTTGGCGTTCCTTTCTAAGAATTGTAAGGTTTTCATTCCACCAGTTGTTTAGGTATTGCTGTTCCTTTCGTATCTTTTTTTTTGGTATTGTTTGATCGGCAGCACTTAGGATGTCGTTTTCGATAGTCGTTAGGTCAAATTTATCTTCATTGCATTTTTCTGTGGCTTTGTAAAACCCATTCCAATTTGCCTTGTTGACATTATATTTGCCTCTAATTATATCGGTATTCTTTACTCTTTGTTTGTTAACTACAATGTCAAAGGTGACAGGAAAATGATCGCTGCCCAGATCTTCTCCAACGTTCCAGTTGGCGATGTTTGCTTCCACGTTAGGAGTTGCAAAGGTGAGATCCAGAGTGCTGAGAGTGTGGTGAGAAGGAGATTGGTATGTCGGTTTTTTGTTTTGCTTGACCAGGATTAAGTTTTCGCTCTGGAGCCAGTCAAATAAAATTCTGCCATTTCCATTTTCGTCTCCGTCATTCCAAGAGCTGTGTCTGCTGTTGAAGTCACCCACCAGTACACATTTTTGTAGATCCGGAGATAATAGTGCTAGATCTTGTATTCGGATGCCTTGTGAAGGGATGTAAACATTGATCAGTGTGCATATAAAGTCCTTTCCCATTCTCAGTTTCGTTTTGATTATTTCAATATTGTTGTTGTATATTGTGGATGAGTCTTCCTCTTGAATGGAATTGTGTATAAGGGTCATGAGCCCTCCTCCTCTACCCGCATCTCGAGATAGGTTGAGCACTTTAAAGTTTTTAAACTTTGGATGATACGTTTCATTTCTTGGTAGTGATGATTCCTGTATGCAGACTATTTTTGCTTTAGTCTCAGCCATATATTTTTTGAGTTCTTCTGTCTTGTTTTTTATCGATCTTGCGTTCCAGTGTAATACTGTTATAACTTTCTCTGTGGTGTTTATATTGTGCGACAAACCTTGGATTTTGTTGCGTTTTCTCTCTCTAAGGGATTTTCCCAGTGAGATGTGCCCATCTTTCTTTTTTTGCTTCTCTTACTAGGCGATCATGCAGATCTTTTGCAAATGTCCTAGTTGGGCACCAGATTTCAATTCGTCTCATCAAGTCTCTCCCTCTTTTCCTCATCTGGAGGTTCTTGTCAATATTTAAGAGTAGCCGAATACATTGTATTCTTTGTTTGTAATAACTGCCCCATAAAATAATCTTGAGGCGTTCTGGGTGTTCTTGTTTCGATTTTGAAATGCGTGATAAACCCTTAAAAGGGCTGTTTTCATGATTGCTTGGCTGCATACCACGGGACTTCTTGAGAAGCAAGATGCTGGCGTTCAGTTAGCTGTTACACTATTACTGTTACACTGTTAAATATGTAATTAGATATAAAAAAATTTTTAGGAAAGCTGTTCGGGCTGCTAAAAAAATGTCAAATAATATTTACATAAATAATGCTAGTAATAAATCAAAGGCGGTTTTATCAGGTAATAAACAAGGAACTAAATTTAAAAAAAGATCTAGGTAGAAGTTCGATAGTTTTGAGGGATGATGCAGACTGTATTGTAGATAAACCTATTGCAGTTGCTGAAGCTTTCAATGATTTTTTTTCAAACATTGTTGAAAGGATGAATATTTCTAAAGCAACAGCGAATGGTCTTCACTATACTATTAAAGACTTATGTTGTGAAGCAAGTTTTTCACTGAGTAATTTAAATCTTGCAACTGAAAGTGAAGTAAAAAAAATAATTTTAACATTAAAAAATAAAAAATCGGTTGGTTGGGATGAGGTACCAGTAAGGTTGATCAAGGCTGCTGTGCCAGTAATTTTGGAACCACTTACATTCATAATAAATCAATGTTTGGAAGTGGGAAATTTTCCAGAAAGATTGAAATACTCTCAAATTTCTCCAATATTTAAGAAAGGGATTAAATCTGACATTAATAATTATCGCCCTGTCTCGGTATTGAGTAATTTTTCAAAAATTTTTGAGAATGTTATTAACTTTAGGCTAGTAAAATATTTTAATGAAAACAAATTAATTTATAACAAACAATTTGGCTTTAGAAGGGATTACAGTACTGGGTCGGCATTGATTGATTTTGTAAATGGTGTCGCTGAGGCTTTGGATAGATCATGGACTACTGCGGGTATGTTCTGTGATTTGTCCAAGGCTTTTGATTGTGTTGATCACACTGTTTTATTGGCAAAGTTGAATGATTACGGAATAGGGGGCAGTTGTTTTTCCTTGATTAGGTCATATCTTTGTAACAGGAAACAGAGAACCATAGTGCACAAAAGCGGTAGTAAATATATTTCTCAATGGAAAGACATAACTTTCGGAGTACCACAGGGGTCGGTATTAGGTCCGTTTCTCTTTTTGTTGTATATAAATGACTTACCTAAAGCAATTAATAAAGATCTAATCCTCTTTGCAGATGATACAACTGCAATACTTAAATGTAAGTCAATGGATGAACTTAAAATATTACTTGCAAATACTTTGAAAGAGATGGACAGTTGGTTCAGTCATAATGGACTTAAACTGAATGTTGAGAAAACTCAAATAATCCATTTCTCTGCTATAAACAATAAGAATCAAATGTGTAAATCTTGGGATGCTGTACAATCTCATAAATTTTTGGGTGTAATGATAGATGAAAATATAAATTGGAAGTGTCATGTAGGTATTATTCAAAATAAATTAAGATCAATAAGATACATGTTTTCACACTTGAAAGATAGTGTTTCACTTAATACGTGTAAAATTGTGTACTACAGTTATGTGGAGTCCATACTGAGATATGGCATTGTTTTATGGGGCCTCTCTGTAAATATTGATACGATTTTTAGACTCCAGAAAAGAATAATAATTAGGGAGATGACCAATTCTAGGCCTAATAGATCATGTAAAAAACTTTTTAGAACATTAAGTATTTTAACTGTTCCTGGTCTATATTTATGTGAAATTTTAATCTGGACTCATAACTTTAGAGATAAATTCCCGGATGAAACTAAATTTAACCACAAGTATGACACTAGAAATAATAAAGATTTTAAATTGTCAAAACATTCCTTACAATTGCTTGAAAAAAGCCCGCAATATTCGGGTATGAGATTGTATAACAAATTACCGAATCATTATAAAATTCTAAACTTGTGTGCCTTTAAAGAGAAAATAAAATATAAAATACTAGATAAAGTTTATTACAATGTAAGTGAATATATGGAAAATCCTATAAATTAGACCTAATAATTCTGCTCCATTAGAAAGGGGAAAATCTAAGATAATTGTTGAGATTGTACAGAGGTGTTATGTATTTGTGTTATGTTGTGTGCTATATGTTTTTTGTTTTAATTGAATTTTAATTAAGGAGACCTATGTATGCTTGTTGACTTTTGTATTGTTAGTTTATTAAGATATTTGTAATGACGAAGCACCTGTTCTTTTTAAAACATTGTAGAACGTTTTTGTGCCAATAAAAAATGAAATGAAATGACTAGTCGATTAAAAACTGTAGACATAATGATAGTCAGAATGTCATTTGAAATGGAATGACTAGAGAAACAGATCGACTACTGTCCAAATGATAATTATTTATGTCTAGTACAGAGATGATAAAATAGTAATAATTGTACTACTCTTGAAGATAGAGTTAAAATTTTCATTTATGGACCCATCCCTAGCAAATTTTTCGATTCTCGATACCGATACCTATCAACAAAAAGCAACCAATAACTCAACTAGGCCTAATTGTAATAAATACAGTCTCAGCTTATGTCCGCGAAAAAAATCGATGCTCAAATACAATTTGTGCCAACTTTAGGAACTACCATTGTTGAAATACTATTATTTAAAATACAGTGACGAATGTCTGCAAAAGTATACGACATCCGAATATTATTAGCGCTAATTTTATAAAACTTCGGCATTAAAACACAATTAATATACAACTGCGTAGGCCTATGTCCACAAAACAACCTACTCCCAAGAACAATAATTTGTTCCTGTTTCTATGAAATACCTGTGTTAAAACTTAATTTAAATTAAAATGGGTGAGGTCCGCGAAAATGTTATGTAAATGACACTTGTAAAATTCGGATAAAGGGGAATAAAGTATAATAATAAAGTAGGTATAATGATAGTCAGAATGTTATTTGAAATGGAACGACTAGGGAAACAGATTGACTACTGTACAAATGATAATAAAATAGAGATAATAAAATAGTAATAGTTGTACGAGTCGTGAAGATCGAGTTAAAATTTTTGTTTATGATAGGGATAGGTTCATACCAAACTTTTTGATTCTCAATACCGATACCTATAAAAAAAAAAAACAACCATTAATTCAACTAGGTCTAATTATTTGTAATAAATACATTCTCACCGTAAGTCCACGAAAAAAATCAATACCCAATAGAATTTGTGCCAACTTTATGAACTACCATTGTTGAAATATTATTTAAAATATAATGACGAAGGGATGTGTGCAAAAGAGTACAACATCATATTATTAGCGCTAATTTTATAAAACGCCGGCATTAAAAAACAATTTATTATACTACAGCGTATGTCCGCGAAAAAACTTACTCCGAAGAACAATAATTTGTTCTTGTTTCTATGAAATACCGGCCTTAAAACTCAATTCAAATTACAACGGCTAAGGTCCGCGAAAAAACCTACTCCCAAGAACAATAATTTGTTCTTGTTTCTATGAAATACCGGCGTTAAAACTCAATTTTAATTACAACGACTAAGGTCCGCAAAAATGTAATTTTAGATAACACTTGTAAAATTTGGAAAAAGTGGAAATTAAATGTTACTATTTGCGGGAATGAATAACAAGTAAAACAAAGGCACTTCATCGGGACTCCCACAAAAAACAAATCACGGGTAATGTAAATCCCAAAAATGTCCAAAATGTTTTACCCAATCTAAAACAAGTAGAATTATTATATTTTTGTTACTGATCTGTACAATTTGTAACTTTCGTCTCAGTAGACACCCTAATTCTATAACTAGACACTATAAGAAATGAATCCATAAATGATTGACCTTGAGCCTACATTACCTTCCAGAGTACAAATAACAGCCTACACATGAATACAAATAAAACAAGAAGCGTTTACTTAAACGAAACAACTGCGGACTGCCAAAACATTTTACTGGGGAAAATTGTCAAACATTTTACTACATTTGAGTTTACTACATAAATCAAACTAAGAATGTTTTACATTTTTTCCTACTGATATTTATTGTTAAATACTGAATTGGGTTTAAATATAGAGAATGTGATTGCAAATTAATGCAAATACCAGAGATTATTTTCAAAATACGGAGAACTGGCAAGTTCAACAATGATATAAACTGAGTATCTCTCGGTATCGAGTTTAAAGATAAAGTATCTGTGGTATCGAGAATAGATATGGGCTAAGTGATTACTTCTCTGTATTGGAATACAACGAAATACCGCTACACAAAAGTACTGATTACAAATCCCGGTTCCGGCAACTTTGATTACTTTTATTCGCGTAATGAAATACGTACTGCATTTGTACTGTAATACGAACAAACCATTACTTCTGTGAACCATTACTTGAGTGAAATGACACTTTTAATAAGTAATCATTCAAAGTATTCATAAAACAAGTTTAAATTCAAATGTACTGTAAATATTTATAAGTTTAAATTATTTCAAATGTTACTGGATGCTATAAGGACACTATAATTGCACAGGGCTTATGAGTGGGAGAAATTGCGCAAAAACCTGACATGGATAATGAAAAAATCATTTATCGGGAGCTTCCTATCAATTTTGTTTCTTGTTCCGGGGACTGTACCTGAAATATCTTTGCACAGGATTGTAGTAAATTTAATTACCTTTCGAACGATATAGCTCAAAAACTGCACACGGGCTTATGAGTGGGAGAAAT
>JAGFPH010000851.1:228240-240444 GCA_018207615.1 Philaenus spumarius
ATTTCTAATAACTAAAATACTAAAACATATTCCTGCAAAACATAACAGTTTGCAGCTAATATTTAATAAATATCTAATGAGCTTGACTTGTGAGAAAGTAACTTAGATAAAATAAAACCTGAACACAAAATCTCACAATAAATACGTTTACTAACCTCAATTGTAGCCCGTGCATCACTGAGGATGGCGACATTCTAACGCGTTTGAGGTTAGTAAACGTATTTATTGTGAGATTTTGTGTTCAGGTTTTATTTTATCTAAGCTAATACTTAAGTTTGTTTATTTGTTAGTTAAAATTTATAACTTTTTATGTTTGATTTTTTGCCTGGTATTTTATTCCTTTAGTGTAGAAAGTACATGTTGTGGTAATATTTAATATTTGAGAATACAGTAAAACCTCATTAATCCCATTATGACGGACTTCGTTTAATCCGGACAGCCAGTTGACTGCAGGTTATAAAGATTACATTTAACTAATGTACATTTAACTAAAGATTACATTACGTTTAACTAATGTAAGATTTAATTTCTATTCAAGTTTCCTTAGTAGATTGTAATTTGTATATATATTTATGTGTGTTTGATGTGAGTATATGTGTTTGTATGGGTATATATAACTTTATGCCGGATTCCATTCTTTATTTTGTTGTTTGAGTCTATACTGAGTATGAATATGTTTAATTAATGTAATATATAATTTCTCTTCAAATTTACTTAGTAGATTGTAAGTTTATATATAGTAATTTTGTTTTTTATTGTTTTGGAAGCCATTATTGTAACTTCACACTAAGTCTGTTGGAGTGTGTAAGATTTGGAGGAGTGCGGTTGGCTGCCGAGTTGTCTTTCATTCCGAGAGAAATTTACGTTGTTTGTATTTGAGTGTTTTCTTTTTTTTTTTGTACATCCCACACAGGTTTTGAACCTTGGGATGTTTATATATTGTTCCTATGTATGTAAGTTTAGTTATATATATATATATATGTATATATGTGTAAAGATGTGGAACAATAAATATCATATCATATCAATATCATATCATTTAGCTAAATTTGGAGTAAGGCATTATAAACTAGTAGGCCACAGAATGGACCTTTCATATTCATACAGTGTATTACATTTTTCTACATGTTTTATGAATTAACCTATTGTCTGTACATACAACTAAAAACTCAAAATTCATGTTCGTTTTCTATAAAGGGTGTTTCATTATTTACCTTTGTTCATATTAAGGTTATTTCATTTAATCCGGACTTTCAATTATCCGGACGACTTAGAGTCCCAATTAGTCCGGCGGATTAATGATATTTTACTGTAATTATAATTTAATTTGTACCTTTTCTTAAATATTGATTCTATAATATATGCTAACCTGAAATGTATCTAAACTTATACCCAGCTAGTTTTCAAGATATCCCTGGAAGTGTAGTTAAAAAACCCACTTCACTCCTATACTTCTGAGTATACAAATTTTGAAAAAAAAAGCAGTGCTGTTAGAGGTAGTAATACACTGTGCAGAAAAAGTAAAGCGTATTCAAACTTTTGTAAAATATGATCCATTCAGCAAAAAATTTAAAATTCTTTGTATCAGTAATTTAATGCTGTTCAAGTAAAATTACTAATGTCCTTTTACTTTCACTTATATTACTAAGTTAATTAATTGCTTTACACGAGAAACGATAAATGGGAACCTTTTTTGAATGAAATCGTAATGCCATTTAATAAATACTGTGAAATAAACACTGACTCGTCTTAACCAGGTTCATGTTTTGAGAATGTTAATATACTTGCCATCACAATTCCAAGTTTATATTGAGCTATTTCTGGTTTTGCAAAGGAAATATGCTGTTCCCGTAAATTTTATTTTAACCTGTATTTAATAAATTATTGGAACTACATGGATTAGGTTGTGTTTCAGTTTTATGATTTTAATGACTCCAGACTCCCTCTCATACTGATTTCTTTGATCTATCATTTTATCGGATCCATCGCTTTCTCCTCAGAGTCCCTTTAAAAACGATGGATCAAGTCTTAGATGTGATTTGTTTGTTATGCAAGAGAGCTTTACTTGGTTAAACTTATACTTGATAGAATAAAACTTGAACACAGAATCTCACAACACAACTAATATGTTTATTAACTCGAACACTTTTCCAAGTTTTATTCTATGAAGTTGTAAAGTTATATGTATAATAATGTTAATAAAAGGTTAATATTTTCAGTTGTTCATGTAGCGCCTCTTAGAATTGTAAGTCCTCCTCGACTAAGATCACCTTCACCACCCGTAGTTATCCAACCTAATAGAAAGAAACTTGTCGCTAGGACTAAATTAAGGAGAGAGGCAAAAGAAAAAGTCGAAGAAGCTGCGAGACGAAGACAAACTAGTGAAAGTGAAGAAGACGAGAGTTCAGGAAGCGATGAGTGGAATGCACGTACTAAAATGCCACGCATGAGAATGCATGCAGATGACGAAGAAATTAAAGTAGAGAAACGAAAAAAAAAAGACAAACACCGTACAAGGTAATACAAAGTTATTTATGTTTGTAGTAAGATATTAATCTGAACTAATTCAGAATCACTGTCGTCCAGGTTATCGATTTGTTCAGATTTTTTAACAAAAATTGTATTTAATGTAATAAGATATTTAATAAACAAGATGGGATAATTCAGTACACCGCCTTTTACATCATGGCAGGAGTGCCAAACTATGCACAATTATAAATACTAAAGTTTTGTTGTATTACTCTTTCAAGTTTATTATTTGTTGAAATGAGCAGATTGAAAAATAAAGTAAAATTATAAAAGCCTAAGCAAAACTTACTTCCCAGTACCGCCACACTATGCAATGTGTTAACGCCTATAATTAATTGACCAATGTTTGATTGTGTTACTAAACATGTCAAGTTTATGTAACAGCTGATATTATTTTTGAAATTAAAAATGAAACAGATTATAAAATAATACAAATGCCTCACACAAACTTATGTTGTATTGGTCACCGTTTGTAAAGCTATAAATATCATATTTAATACTAGGTAAAAAGTAACCTAACGAGGTCGGGTGTTTCAGATGGGTTAGTAAAAAAAGTATTAGGGCAAATTAATCTCCAGAAATATGTATCATGAAGAATAAAAAAAACCAAAAGTGTCCTTGTAAATATAACAATATTTATATACCTTTTACCTTAGGATGCATTGTGCTAAGGATAGGGCCAATAAAAGAACAATGGAACATATGTAACTACCGAATGATTCTGAAGCTGTTTCACAGAATGACAATCTTTATCAACTTAGGAAGTTAACCAACCCTTGCAAACTCTATCATTGGATCAGTGCTACAGTTCCTAAAATTTTCAAGATACCTTCTAAAAATTTACTGTAGATAAAAAGTAATCCTAGTGCATAGATTGTTTTCATATTTATTACTTACTCATCAAAATCAAATATCTTTCTGTAATAAATACTTGCATTTACTTATTTTCACATTGTTATACAGTAGACTCCCGATTATCCGCGATAATGGGTGGCTGAACTTCCGTGTATAATCGAAATCGCGGATAATCCGAAACAAACCTAAAATGCCCTAGAAATAGTTCAAAATGACCGTAAAACTAAAATAAGTGCTTAATTAATCTTTACAAAAGGTTCAGGTAATAACAATTCATTTAAATATGTACAGTATTACATACCTTTATATGTTGGAAAAATTACATAGTTTCACACACACTTTTTACATTGTATTTACAAAGAACAAAAACAAAACAAACACAGTCCAGTACATAACTACTACATTACTACTGTTATCAATATGCACTTTCAATATCAATCTCTATCAGCATGGAGTAAAATGTCCTTTATTCATTTTTGTTTCTTTGCATTTCACTCCTTTTTTACAATGGCTGAACGAATTTTTCTTAACACTGATTTAGTGACACTGACGACTGCGTGGAGGGAGAAATAGCGAGTTGTTACTATTGTTTTTGTTGGGCGTGGGGGTGAGAATAGTCTCGTTATGAAGGTTATTTGATTTTCTGCTTACTGTATTGTCTTTGAGATGGCGCTACAGTCTGCGCGCGAGATAATGGGCCTTCACTCGCTAAACTTCGTTCGCCGTAGTATCGCATTTGGGTTATTTTACGTATTTAATTTGTATTTTCTTGGTGATTGCGGTATTTTTTGGCGATTGCGGTTAAGCCGCAACGCGGGTAATCCACTCGTGGATAATCGGGGTTCTACTGTATTACTATTTGGTGTTTGATCACAATGCTATGCGAAATATTCACACTGGTCAGCTAGTAATTGTGAAATCAGTCCTCTTGATTATAAGTCATTATTAAAGTTAATCTTAATTTCAATATTGGTTGAACAAGCTTAAATAAATGTTAAACAAATAATTAAATTACTCCATATCAAAATTATTTTATTTTAGAATAAATTATTTTTTGAGTAAAATATATTGTACAATGTTGATTAACCAGCTCAGTCTTTAGCCATAATAATATTATGATGAAATTAAAACTCACTAGTACTTAACACAATATTCAGGATTTTTGTATTTTACCTGTTACAACTTCATAAAAATTACTTAATATAATTTTTTTTTTTTAATTGAGTTGGTTTAAAAAGCCTAGTAGGCCAGTCGGTAGAGGTAATTTTAGACCAAAAATTCCAGTAATTTACAATACGGCTGATTTTTTTTATAAGTACATTCAAGTATGTAGATTAACATAAAAAAAAAGTTTACCAGTCTATCGATTTCCCAAAGTCAAAAAAAAATCGATTATCATTTTTTTTTCGATTATCCTTAATATTTCGAGCTGGGATGTAGAGAAAAATAAAAAATACCACCGAGTAGGGGAGGTATTTTTCAACAAAAAAGGTCATATGTATTTATTTCGTCCGAGCAATGGTTTGTCTGGAAAACTTCGAAAATGCAGGTATGTATTTTGCAGCAGGGGAAATCACTAAAAGGGGACATCTTATTCATATATGAAGCGTTGGCTCATTCTAAATTGGCCAAATTTTAATATATCGAATTGCAACTTGACGAGGAGTTAAAATATATATTTTAAACATTTATGCTGAGTCTCAGCTTGTTATCTTGAAAATGACTCGATCTAGGAGTCGATTTCGATTATCGATTTTAGGAGTACCGGACCCACAAACTAATTTCAATCTATTCCAGTTTTGTTAATTTTTGGAATATCAATACCAAATTTGTTGTACAAGTTGAGTACACCAGTATAAATATTGTTAGTAAGTATGAACGATTTTTTTCTTGTTATTTTTAAAAACGAGGCGCTTGAAAATAGTCTTCTGTTTTACCTATCTCGTTTTAACTATAACACTTTTGGATTCAACGACTCCATTTTCGACATTTTTGAACATATCGATTTAAAAATTGGTACAGAAGTTACAAATACAATTGTTTTTTGCTATACTTATTTTAAAAACAATATTTTCAAAAATGACTAATCTGCAGCTGATCAACTCAAGCGTTTTGATAAAAAATCTAAAAAGGTCTAAAATTATACTTTTTTAATTTACTTGTGCTTTTAAAAGTAAATAATGAAAAAGGTTTATACTCCTTGAACTTGTTTGAATATATATATTTAACTTGTAAAAAAACTTTCAGGTTGATATTTTGAAAATTCTCTAAACTGAAGCCGATTAAAATTAGTTCGTGGGTCCGGTACTCCTAAAATCGAGAAATCCATTGATGAGTCAAGTGGCTCTAGATCGGGTCATTTTCAAGATAACAAGCTGAGACTCAGCATAAATGTTTAAAATATATATTTTAACTCCTGCGTCAAGTTTCAATTCGATATATTAAAATTTGGCCAATTTAGAATGAGCCAACGCTTCATATATGAATAAGATGTCCCCTTTTAGTGATTTCCCCTCCTGCAAAATACATACCTGCATTTTCAAATTTTTTCCAGACAAACCATTGCTCGGACGAAATAAATACATATGACCTTTTTTGTTGAAAAATACCTCTCCTACACGGTGGTATTTTTTATTTTTCTCTATCTTCATCATAGCTTGAAATATTAAGGGTAATCGAAAAAAAATGATAATCGATTTTTTTTTCGACTTTGGGAAACCGATAGACTGGTAAATTTTTTTTTATGTTAATGTACATACCTTAAGGTACTTGTAGTTTTAACCTATACCGACTGAGCTATAGCTAGGACACAGTGATTCTGTCCTACAGAAAGCAAAATACAGGATGCATTGTGATTCCAAATGAATCATTAGGAGTAGAGTAGGCGGTTATTATTACTTTCAGTAATAATCTAGATTTCTCATTTATATTTGTTCTTATGTTTTATAGATCAAGATCAAAATCGCCAAAAAGAAATAAAGATTTAAGACAGCGTTTGAAAACTCGGGAAAATAAAACATCAAAAAGCGATGAAAGTTCAAATTCAGAAAGTGAGGAAGAAAGTAATGAAGGTGATCAAGACGATAATGACATACCTGACCTTAGAATTGCAGTCCCTGCTGATAGGGACAGTCCGGAAGACAGTAAAGTTGGTGTACGCGAATCATTATATTGTGTAGGAAAAGTGAAATCTGTTTTAAGAGGTGCAAGAACTCACAGCAGTGGTGATGAAAATAAACATTCAGCTGAAGAAGATGAACGGAGAAAGATGAGATCTTCCGTTCGAAGACACAGGAGTAGATCTAGAGAAAGACGACATCATAGATCTCAAAGGGATGGAACTCTACACAAATCTTCTAGAAGGCATAGTAGAACGAGAGAAGAGAGGGATAAAGATAGAGATTTACGAAGTACTATTCGTCGAAGAAGTCCACCAGTGAGAGATTATGATAGTGATGAAGTTATGTCACGTGAAGGCCCAGACTTAAGATCTAAGTTGAACAAGAGAAATAAAACCAATTCAAATAAAGAATTCAGACCGAAATCCCCTTTACAAATAGAAATTGATAATGATGAATACTATAAAGTAATTGAAAGTGAATAGGTTGAATATGTAAATAAATATGTAACATATTTTCAAATGATCTCGATCAATTAAATTACAGTTAAAAGTTGTTTAGATAATTAATTGCAATGTTCTTATTAACAGTAAACAAATTAAAATTTTGTACACTAACTTGATTTATACTGCTTGTTTTTCCCTTATAGGGAAATGTTACAAATATCGCTTCATAAAATATAAAGTCGCTTTTATTATTATTGAATGATGTGTATGCTATATTTTACTATCCATTAATTATAAAATAATTGAAAAATCCAGTTTACATTATCTATTACCGACTACTGTATTTATAAATTAACTATAGTTTATTTTATCAGTGCTTGAAGTCAAATACCATCTTCCAGAAGTATGTGCTAAGGATAGGGTCAATAAAAGGACAATGGAACATATATGTAACTACCGAATGATTCTGAAGCTGTTTCACAGAATGACAATCTTTATCAATTTAGGACGTTAACCAACCCTTGCAAACTCTATCATTTAATCAGTGCTACAGTTTCTAAAATTTTCAAGATACCTTCTAAAAATTTACTGTAGATAAAAAGTAATCCTAGTGCATGTTCAAATCTAGTTAGATGTTGAAATATTCAAAATTGTTGATAAGGAAAGTGATGCAAATTGATCAGTAGAAAAAGCAACTTCTCCTAAAGCGAATAAAATTAGTGCAATTTTCAAAATTTGAAACTTCTCATAAACCTTTATTACAATGATTTTGTATTGTTTATAAGTCAATATAATAAACTTGTTGAAAATATGAATGAGGGATTTTTTAGGTAAGAAAAAATAAACATTCAATAAATTACTATTAATGTAATAATGTAACTTGCATAGTTACCTACCTAAAGAAGTTTAAAATTTTTCCAAAATTGTTACACACTGTAATTATAATGTTCTTTAACTTTTATATAAAAATATACCCACTATTGTGTGATTATGAAAGAAAATGGGAAAATATAAAAAAGGTTTTCAATGACATTTTCAAAATGTTTAACAGAATCAGGGAAAAAGCCATATAATTGTGAACCTTAGATGAAGTGGGGCAGTGCTGGAAAGGATTACAGAGAGTCAGTGTTACCTGTAGAAATAGCTAATTTTGTTCTAATTTTACTAAGCCATGACTATGAGTCAGTTTCTGGCTTCACCTCTGTTGGAATCCGCTGGTCTCTTGAAGCAAACAGGAGCATCATTTTAGGCAAGGGCCGAAATGGGGTGGTGTGAATTAAGTGTAAATGATTTTAAAATGTAATATCAAACAAGCATGAGAAATTCTAAAGGTCATCATAGGCATATAGTTACGTTTTTGTTTTTTACATATAATTATGTTTAAACAATAATTTAAATAGAGCTGGCAAGTGGAACTATCCTATTTTGCATGACTGTGTATACCAGTAATCTAATTTTGAATGTAATGTTGCCTTATTAATTACTTTAGAGGCCCTACTAATTACATAATAATTTCACCATGCAGCTGTATCGCTGACGAAAGTTTAGCGAATTTTCAAAATTAAATTATATGGTTTAGGATTTCAACCAACAATTTTGAAAATTTGTCTACTCACAAAGGCGCAGAATAGGCTGCCTGTAAATACCAAATATATTAGTAGAATTTGTTTGTACCTAAGTCTCGACTTACACGCTGCTTCGTTCTATTCGAAGCGGAAAATCTCGCTTTACGAGTTTGCACCTTGATCTTGCAGCCTCGGTTACGGACTGTTTTGCTTCGCTCGAAGCATACAAACTCGGCCGTCGGCCTCGGATCAGAAGACGCCCCCATGGTAAAATTCCCCTCGTCGATTTGAGGTACTTTTATGGTATTTTACGTTTTGATCAATTTTGGGGGAATAAAGCGAGCTATAAGGTTATGTAAAAAAACAAAATGTGCGGAATAATATCCTACATTTATTTTGTTAGATAAAACTCTAAAAAATTTTCGTTCTAGTACAAAAAAAATTTTATTTCCAGTAGTTGCATTTTTTTTGGTTAACAAACTCTTTCCAGCAACTTAGACAACCAATGAGTATCAAATCGGATGTAAAATGCACTCGCTAGAGTGCGTACACATATATATACATAACATTTAATTTTAATGACACCCCAAAACATATTCTGGGGACCATGATCGGCATAGGCGTTGCGTCACTATAGGCCAGTCGGTAAAGGTCAATTTAGACCAAAAGTACCAGTAATTTGCAATACGGCTGAATGTTTTTTTATAAGTACATTAAAGTATGTAGATTAACATAAAAAAAAGTTTACCAGTCTATCGATGTCCCAAAGTCGAAAAAAAAAATCGATTGTCATTTTTTTTTCGATTATTCTTAATATTTCGAGCTGGGATGAAGATAGAGGAAAATAAAAAATACCACCGTGTAGGGGAGGTATTTTTCAACAAAAAAGGTCATATGTATTTATTTTGTCCGAGCAATGGTTTGTCTGGAAAAAATTTGATAATGCAGGTATGTATTTTGCAGCAGGGGAAATCACTAAAAGGGGACATCTTATTCATATATGAAGCGTTGGCTCATTCTAAATTGGCCGAATTTTAATATATCGAATTGAAACTTGACATAGGAGTTAAAATATATATTTTAAACATTTATTCTGAGTCTCAGCTTGTTATCTTGAAAATTACCCGATCTAGAGCCACTTGACTTATTAATGGGTTTCTCGATTTTAGGAGTACCGGACCTACCAATTCATTTTAAACAGCTCCAGTTTAGAAAATTTTCAAAATATCAACCTGAAAGTTTTTTTACAAGTTAAATATATATATTCAAACAAGTTCAAGGAGTATAAACCTTTTTCATTATTTACTTTTAAAATCACAAGTAAATTAAAAAAGTATAATTTTAGACCTTTTTAGATTTTTCATCAAAACGCTTGAGTTGATCAGCTGCAGATTAGTCATTTTCTAAAATATAGTTTTTAAAATAAGTATAGCAAAAAACAATTGTATTTTTAACTTCTGTACCAATTTTTAAATCGATATGTTCAAAAATGTTGAAAATGGAGTCGTTGAATCCAAAAGTGTTATAGTTAAAACGAGATAGGTAAAACAGAAGACTATTTTCAAGCTCCTCGTTTTTAAAAATAACAAGAAAAAAATCGTTCATACTTACTAAGAATATTTATACTGGTGTACTCAACTTGTAAAACAAATTTGGTGTTGATATTCCAAAAATTGATGAAACTGGAATAGATTGAAATTAGTTTGTGGGTCCGGTACTCCTAAAATCGATAATCGAAATCGACTCCTAGATCGGGTGGAGTCGTGCAAACTGCAAGGGGCGTGGCACAAGACCACATTACACTAGTAGGCGCCAACCAATGCCTACGTTATCACAACACAATATACTTACTAACAAAATATATAACATAATGAAGCTTAATACATCTAATACAGTAAAAATATAAACAATTTAACACATTAAATTAATATTGAATTAAATATAACATAAAGAAGCAAAAACATCAAATGTATATAAAAATTTAAAAAATGTAATACGTTACATTAATATAGAATTAACTATGTCCCATAGTTATCACTGAGGATTGCAACTTTGTCGTTTGATTTATTAAACGTATTTGTTGTGAGATTTTGTGTTATTGTTTTATTTCATCTATATTGTTCTCACAAGTCTAGCTCATTATTTACTTATTAAATTTTGTGTATTTGCCACAAACATTAACTGATGTTAAATTTATATACTGTACAATGTTGGGGGCACGCACCCCCCCCCCCCCCCCCCCCCCCCGGCACGACGCCTATGATGATCTGTGCTCATTTACTACTCCCGATCTTAGTTCTCACCTCGATCGGGTTACTGAAATAGCTCATCTTTCCTATGGAATTTCGCTAATAAGAAGCTTGGGTCATTCCATGACAAATCTAAATTTAAGCTCACCGTTTCAGTAAACTATAAAATTTAGTACTGTACATAGGTAATCTTTCTTATAGACTACGAAAATATATAATGTTATTAATTTATACGCACCAGTTTTAGAAATATGGCTATATAAAGTTTCCAAAATCGTACAGCAGTCAACTTTTAATGGTTTAATAACTTTTCTAATCAAGCTAGAAACATCGATGGGGTGTCGTAACATTTTCAATCCTCTTTTTCTATTACATATAACACCACTATTGGTTGTGTGGAAAAATAGTCATTCCAATTCAAAAATAATACAATTTAAAAAAAAAAAAAAAAAAAAAAACACTCAAAAATGTTAGGAAATATAAAAATAATTTAAACAAAGGTGGTTTTCTATTCAATCCCAAGAATTACATGTAACTGAGGAACAAGAAGCATGACCAATGTATACAGGCTGTCTTTTTTAAATGGGCCATCATTGGTATCTTGAAAACAAACCTTTCCTGGTCTTTTGAGAAATTACAAAATATGTTGTTAAAATATTTGTAAATGGCCGCCACTTTCCAATATGGTGGTCAACTTTCAAATTTATTATGGAACACCTATATTGTATGAAGAATTTTGATTTTACAAGTTATTTTAAGACTTTTTGTTTTTGGTGTTTTTTTGATACGACTAACCGTTTAAAAGTTACAGGGATATGAACTTTTATGTTTATAACTGATCACAAGATATTTTTGTATGGAAACATTTTAAACCAATGAAAATGCTCTTAACACTAATAAAGCATTGTTTAGACAATCAAATAACTTTTTTAAAATCACAGGGTGTCTACTAGTTTCCAGAAATAAAAATCCGTGACTTTTCAGTGACTTTTAGGGTAAAAATAAAAAAAATCGAGTTTCTATAATATACAATGTTTTTATTCTTTAAAACTTAACCCTTAAAGCACTAAGCTAAAATATGGGCTACCGCTCATTTACAATTAAAAAAAATATATATATTTTTTCTCAATGTTCTTTTTAAAATTTAGATTCTCAGGGTTAAGTAGTACACATAAAAAATATCCAACAAATTTTAAACTTTAAAAAAATATTTTTTACAAATTAAAAAATTTAAACCAAACTTTGCAAAATTTACAATAAGCCTCTTCAAAAACAAAATACAGTAGAGTCCCGGTTATTCGCCATTCGGTTATCCGCCATTCCGTGTTATCCGCCACACCAGCGGCACTTATTTAATTTAATTGTAGGCGTCAGTGATTGTAGCGGTACGTGTCTGCGATAACTTGCAAGCGTCAGTGAGCGTACGTGACTGCGATAGCTT
>JAGFPH010000851.1:245444-266342 GCA_018207615.1 Philaenus spumarius
ATCTGCTTTCTTTTAAACTGTATATTTTATTAGAGGTAAGCCTAATGATGTATCTATTTACAGTTACCATGGCAACGAATACATAATAAACATACCCTTTATTTAGTTGTTTAATGTTATAGGCCTAACCTAAACGATGTTCACGGAAAGTTGCAATAATAGTAGTTAATGACGTGAGCGAACTAGGCACTAGGAATAAATCGATATTGAAATAATACTTTAATTTAGGCCTGACTTATTTCTGAGGCATAGCGTTGAGATTGTGGTTAATCCTTTAAACTGTATTTTTATTACAGGTAAGCCTAATGTTGTATATACCCTTTATTTAGTTGTTTAATGTTATAGGCCTAACCTCAAAACTCAATAATCCAATATTTATTATTGAAATCATAGCCCTGCTTATAATCGAGCTTTAGCTCGGTCTCCAGGTACTGTTGTATAAAACGTAAAAAAAACTTATTCTATTTTTACTTTCTCCCTCTATACCATAGTATATGGAGAAAGTATTGTATTCGTCAAAATTTTCGAGTTTGAGTTTTTGGTGGAAATATCCGTTTTGGGTCCCCCTGAACCTAAAAAGTGGTTTTCGGAGCGATGTCTGTGTGTGTGTCTGTGTGGATGTTATCAGACCTAGAGCCTAAACCAGTCGTCCGATTTTGATGAAATTTGGTATGGAGGTACTAATTCACGGTATCTCCAGGCGTATTTTTCTTTTTTGTGAATTTTTTTATTTTTAAGGGTAATTTTCCCATAAAAACCCATAAAATAACGGAAAAATTAACTTTTCTCAAAAACGGCTCTAACGATTTTGA
Organism: Philaenus spumarius; assembly: GCA_018207615.1. NCBI lineage: Eukaryota > Metazoa > Arthropoda > Insecta > Hemiptera > Aphrophoridae > Philaenus > Philaenus spumarius. The sequence continues at coordinate 246,257 of JAGFPH010000851.1, forward strand.
TTAAAATTTTGCAGTTTATTAGGGACCTAAAAAAGTACTATAAACTGTAAAATTTTAATCAAAATCGTTCGAGCCGTTTTTGAGAAAAGTTGATTTTTCCATTATTTTATGGATTTTTATGGGAAAATGACTGTTAAAAATAAAAAAATCACAATAAATTGGTAATAGTATTTTTTTATTAAGTTTCTATAATGAGGGAGAAAGTATGTGTCAGTTTCCTGATACCGTTTATTTTTTTTAGTACAGAAGCTTTATTTATGACTGAAGTCACTGGACTATTAGTTATTTGAGACCAAGTTTTACTTGAAAATGTAAAAATATTTTAGTTGTTTAGATAAATTAATTATATGCTTATAAGAATATGAGGATTGGAATGTGAGTAAAAGGCAATACAAATAAGTAGTTGAAGTTTCCAAAACTGGTTATAAAATCTACAAAAGCCAAATCAAACTGTACTAGTGCACACTACTTTAAGTTTAAAAACATCAGATTGAACAAATAAATAAGCATTATATAAAATATTTATTTGAATTATGTATATAATTAAAAATATAATATTTACAAGATAAAATTATAAAAGTGCTTAGTTCCAATAAACAGTGTATGAGAGGTTTACCAAAGGGACATGCCCTAGAAGTACTTGGCAGGCACCTGTAACAAAAAAAATGTATTCATAGATTTATTTATATAATTTTTCATAATACACAAATACGCTAAAATGCGAGCGCTGATAAAAAAGGAATGAGACAAATTTGGTCACAAAGAAGCTATTGGTTTGATCAACAAAATTTACATGATTTTTTATATAATTGGTTTGATCAACAAATTTACATTATCTTTTATATAATAGGTCCTCTGATTTTGTATGCAATTTTTCGTTTTGATAACTCTCCAGTGAATCAAAAGTTGTTTGCAGATCACCACCATGGTATTTATGGCCTCTTTATTTTTTACCTTTGGTCTTTCAACTCTTTTTTTTGACTGTATGGAAAAGCCAGAAGATACACGGAGGAAGGACAGGGCTGAAAGGAAAATTGGGGACAGTACAATAACCCTTAAAGTTGAAAAATTTTGTCAAAACATTTGTTTCATGTGGCCATGTACTGGTCATTATGGAAAAGAAGCTATTTGGCCATTTTTCCGGTAATGCTGCATCATCATTCACAATACTTATACATGATGCTCCTCATTAGGGTGGTTCGAAAAAACCTTTTTTTTAAATTTCATTGATATAGACATGATAAAAGAACTAATTATTTTTTTATTAATTTGTATTCCGGTCGCGCAATGACATCAAAGTTAGCGAAAAAAAATTAATTTTTCATACTTTTTTAAGCACGCCAGATGGTTTTAATTGCGTTTCTATTCCACGAATTAACTACTAAAAGCATATAAAATCAATATATATGTACTTATACATTTGTTTCATATCTTCCAGTCGCGCAACATAGTACAAAATAAGTAAAATTAGTAATTTTTGAAAAATGTCAAAGTTCGACTGTTTTGTACATTTTAATCATACGACGTTTAGAGATGCTATAGTTTAATTCTATTAGAATAATATATTAAAAAAAAATCCAAGCATAAACTTTGATATTCAAGTGGCATTCGGTCGCACAGCTACATCAAAACAAGCAGAGTAGCCTACCTGGACAGAGAGGCAAGGCGTACGTGAAAAATTTCAGCTATGTGCTCGCAGCTGGTAGCAGCCATTTTTGTTGTCTGAAAATTTTGTTTGACTATGTTTCCTTTCAGATAATTTAGAAATTTTCTATTAGTAAATATTTGATAATTTTCTTGTTTCAATATTCAATTGTTGGTGCAGCTCTTCGCTCATTTTGTTTACAAAACGACCCAGAACTCACCACAGGGAGATAGCTGCATTTCGAGTTTCACCCACACCCTACCCAACCAACCATCCAATGTAGGGTGTGCTATTTACAATATATACAAATTTATTTCACTTTCCCTCTCTTTATCTATTGATAAAATCAAAATTCGGATTTGTGTGAAAAAGTTGGCATCGCTGAGAGTGACAGTAATGTGGTTCTAATATAGCCGGCTCTGGAACTGTGTCTACACACTTTAGTTGAAGCTTCGGTCACTAGCTTAACGCATCTTTCAACTGCCTGTGTATGACATGGGAAAGCATCTATACTCGTAACAGGCTTGAAGTCATTGCTCACATACTGTTTTATCTTTTCATTAGTCAATGTTCTTAACAGTGGAGAAGGAGTCGATGTACTGGTGATCCATTTGATAATTTCGGTGTAGTCTTTAGCTTCAAAGTTTAAGTTTGGTGGATTAAAGATTCTGATGAAGTCTCTTTTATATATTGCTTGTTTTGCCTTCATGATACACCTAAAGCGCAGCTCTCGGAAATGGTTTCTTTCGTCAGTTACCATATCCAAAAGTAAATTTTCGGGATGGGCAAAGTAAGCACTTCGTTGTAAAAGGGGATCAACAACTTGAAGCAGCTCTCCTGGTAAGTACCTTGTAGATTTGTAAACAAGTCTAGGCCCATCTGTGAATTTGTGGTTTATATTTATGACAAACCTCATAGGCATACAGTAATCCCTCGCTACTCGCGGGGGATAGGTTCCGACAAATTGCCGCTAATAACAAAACCGCGAACCGCTGTCTGGCTTTACACGATTCGCTTTTACGCTGTAAAAAAAGTCCTTGAAAGGTTTAGTATTTGAGCTGAGTTGTTTGGAGTGTAGACTACAGTTGATAATTTTATAAGTTATTGAAGCGTTGTTTGTCATCTCACTCTCCTCTCATGGTCAGTGCTCTCATAATGGTACCTTTACCCACCCCTACTTGCTCTTTCATTGTCTGGGTTTGTCTATTTTTAGAACTTAGTCATGTCAAGGCAGCAAACTATTGTTCGCTGTCAGTAGCAAAAATATTGGTTACGAGTGATAAAACGTAGTAGAAACTACTGTAATTTTAATTAATTCTTTAAAATTAATTTGACTTACACTAAATTGATGTCTCCAACTAAATCACAGTATGCCATTGACCTTCATTTGCACAAGACCACTTGTATTCACGCAGAGGTGTGTTGTAGGGAAATCCCATCTTGTATGTTTTGTTGTACAATATTTGCGAGTGTTTCGACTACGTGGTATTTAACCAATGTTATTAAATTCGTACAATAATAATTACAGTGTTACACTGTAATAATTATTTACGAATTTTGCATGTACTTTATTGCTATTTATACAGAATTTTTTTCGCGACAGCGAATGTCGAGGGATTACTGTATAACATTTCAGAATGAATGTGACAATCTCTCTCAGATTTTCAGAAGGGCTTGACACACTGATGTAGAGACGCAAAACTCGGTTTGTAAGTAAGCTATCTTGAATGTGACATTGGGCCAGGATCACGTACTACAAAGTCTTCTGGACAATGTCCTGACTTGATGATTTCTGATATCTGAATCAAGTACAATTAGTCCTTGCTAAGAATACGCTTGTCAACTTTTGGAATCTAACAATCAAAAGGATTAAAATTAACAACTAAAATCAGCAAACGTAATAGCTGCGCACGCATCGCTGGCATTCGTCACGTAAGCTATTCGGTAGTAGGCTATTCTGCTGTTTTTGACGAAGCTGCGCGACCAAATTCCACTTGAATATCAAAGTTTATCTTATATGCTTGTATTTTTAATATATTATTCTAAAAGAATTAAACTATAGCATCTCTAAAAGTCGTATGATTAAAATGTACTAAACAGTCAAACTTTGAAATTTTGCAAAAATTACTAATTTTACTCATTTTGTACTATGTTGCGCAACTGGAAGATATGAAACAAATGTATAATAAGTGCATATATATTGATTTTACATACTTTCAGTAGTTAATTCACGGTGTAGGAACGCAATTAAAACCAACTGGTGTGCTTAAAAAAAATATGAAAAATTAAGGTTTTTCACAATTTTTTGCTAACTTTGATGGCATTGCGTAACCGGAAGAAAAATTAATAAAAAAATAATAATTAGTGCTTTTTCCATGTATATACCAATGGCTACTATTGTCCACTATAGCGATCTGAAATTTTAAAAAAAGTTTCTTTCGAACCGCCCTGCTCCTCATGCTGCTTTACGAAAACTTGATGGTCAAAGAAGATAATCATAATTTCTTTCAAGTATTCTTAACAACTTATATTTTAGGAGTTAGTGAATTGGAGTTACAGTAGAACTCCAATTATCTGAATCAATTGCAACCAGGCCCCATTCGGATAATTGGATTTTTTTCTGAAAAAAAGGGTCTACAGTATTTTAATTAATTACTGTATGTATGTTGATAATAGGAGAAAACTACTGTATTTTTAAATTAAAAGAGCTTTTAATTAATGAAAAGGCAACAAATGCTTTTACATGTTAAGCGTATGTACAGTATATACCGTACTGTAAATGAGTCGTTGCTTGCTGAACATCTCGGTTAAAGTAAGCTGTTTGACTGTATTCATCTGTTTGACATCTGGCGCCTACATTAGCTTTGCGGAGGGACAGAAAAATTATTTTGTGAATCGCAGTACACATCAGTCTTAATTTTTTTTTTGAAGTTCTGAAAGCGATTCGGATAATTGGAGTTCTACTGTATTCCATTCTAAGCTCTTCTGCTTCACTTCTCAGTCATAATGAAAAGTCCAAGAAATCTTGTTTTTCACGCTTTTTTACTCTGACAGTTATTGGCAGACACAGTCCAATACTCCATTTAGTCTGATAACAAATAGGGAACCCAACGACAAACAACTCATTTCATAAACAATTTCAACTAAGAATATTCTGAGCACTTCTTTATGAGTCATTCAACATTTCAGCTAAACACTGAACACTTGTACGACAACCTTTTTGTATAATGACAGGAGCCGTATACTAAAACTTCTTAAGGGATGTTTACTGTCGACTTCTATATCTTTATATTCGACCTCCTAGTTTTTCTCTATGAAAGATTTGTGTCATCGAAATATAATAGTATGAGACATTACTTAATCATCGTTACTTCTTGCAATAAATTAAAGGTTTTTGCTGCTGATTTATTTAACCGACAGCAACACTTTATAGCAAATATTTGTTCTAAATTGTTTTCTATAATTACTTGAAGACAAAAACAGACATGTATTCTAACCACTAAAGCTTGTTTACAAACAGGTGCATTGTTAACGCCGCGTCCAGACATGCAACCGCGTATCGTAGCGTAGCACCGTCTCATTTATATTTGGACGGAACACTGTAACCGCAACCTCGTGACATCGTAGCGTGACCGATGTTGATTTACGCCATTCTATTTATCAGTTCTTGAGAAAACGCGTATAGATGTGCTATCCGTGCAGAGAAAATATGGATATTGCAACGACAGCATACATACTTATGAACTATTTGGTAAAAAGAAAAAAACGTCAAAGACGATGGTGGCATACGCAGAAGCATAATAGAACAATGTACAGTGGCAACCAATTACTTTTAGATTTAAAATTTCAAGCAGTTAGCGGGCTTTACAAGCATTTTACCAGAATGTCACATACAGACTTTGAGTTTTTGATTAATTTAATGGCCCAGAAATTCAAAGACAGAATAGTAACAGAACTGGAAAAAAGCTATTTTCGGCCAAGAAAGACTAGCAGTTACAATTTGGTTTTTAGCGATTGGTGATTTCTTTGTAAGTCTTCAATACCTCTTTAAAATTTCTAAACAATCTATAAGCCTTATTGTTCCAGAAGTGTGTAAATGATTAAAAGAAAAAAATACAGGTAAGAAAAAATTTGCTATTACAAAAATACTAAAAAAATGACAAAGTAAAAATATTTTATTAAGAATACAAAAATAAGTAATACAAAATATGTAGCACAAAATAAAAAATAGGAAAATGTCACTCTTTTTAAACTTTATAATTAAGGTCAGGCATATTCAGATTATATAATGTTGAAATGTTGCCGGGGACTGTGTTGTCTGGTACTGTTCTGTTGGAAGAAGAAGAACACATACTGGAATCGCTAAATTGGGTCGGAAATGGAGATGACTGTGATACTTGTGAAGATGAGGATGGTTGTGAGAATGGTGGTGAATGTGAAAACAGATGTGAGTATTGTGATGATGGGGGTGGGTGTGAGAATGGATGTAACAATTGAAAGCATGGGGGTTGAAGTGGTGACTGTGGAAAAGTTTGAGGTACAGCTAAATTTGGAATGGTATTAAAACTGTAGTATGAATGTCGAGAGAAGTAGGGAATTGCATTATTATTACTGACATGAGTTCTATCAGCTTCAGATAAAATGACCATAATGTCTTGCTGCACTGCATTTTGCAATTCACAGGAGTATTTAGCTAGTTTTTTTGTTACAAGATTTCCAAAACCTGACATTCATTTTGTTCTTGCTGAGCTGATTGTGATGCTTTAGATAATATTCTGAAGGCCTTATCTAGTTTATCTTCATCTGTATGTCCCTTGCGTTTTGAAGGAGGTCTAATACTAAGAGGTTGATTCTTCTCTCGCTGATTTTTAATTGGCTTCACGTCCAGTATCACCAGACTCTTCGTTGGGGATTGTGTCATCTGACAGCTCTTGTTGTATTTAGCTGTTTTCAATCTGTCATTACGAAATAACAATTTACAATCTATGACACAATTTACCACAATTATTTGTAATATAACATTAAATATTTTTTACAGATTCCAAAAACTGCTGAGGAATGGTTAGAAGTAGCAAAACAATTTGAAGATATATGGAACTTTCCACATTGTCTAGGTGTCCTAGATGGGAAGCACGTTGTCTTACAAGCATCTTTTAATTCAGGAAGCGAGTACTTTAATTAAAAATCCATGTTTAGCACCGTTCTCTTTGCGTTAGTAGATGCTCACTGCAATTTTTTGTGTGTCGATATTGGTGGTCAGGGACGGATTTCTGACGGTGGCATATAAAAACTGTTCTCTTTATAAGAAATTAGAGGAAAATAATTTAAACTTTCCACAAACACGCAGAATCTTTGGTTTTTGGTAAAGAGCAGAAGGTTCCTTTTTTTTTTATTGGAAACGATGCTTTCTCTATGACTGACAAATTAATGAGACCGTTTTCGGGAATGTTTTCCAAAGGTTCATCACAAAGAATTTTTTATTATAGAATATGTTGTGCATGAAGAACCGTTTAAAATGCTTTTGGCATTGCCTCGACTGTTTTCAGAGTACTTCGGAAACCAATGTTGTTAGAACCTGAGAAAGCTCAAATCATTGTAATGGCTGTAGTTCATTTATCCCATCTCTTATATACGCCAAAAGGAACATTTGACACAGAAATAGAAGGTAGGCTTACTCCAGGAGCATTTAGGGCTATAACTAATGATCCGATGGTTTCTTTACTTCCGTTGAGAAACATTCCTAGAAGGTCATGCTTACATGCCAAAGCAATTAGAGACGAATTTTTTCAAAATGAAGGTAAAATTTTGTGGCCAGACAAGTATGCATAAAAAGTACTACTTACAGTGCTTTGAGTTTCTACAAAACTATTTGTGTCCCAGAGAAAACAGTAAAATTTTGAAAACCATTTGCTTTCAAACACATCACAGCGTCCTGCAATGATTACAAAATAACATTATTAAAATTTACATGAAAAACAAAGGTTGTAAAACATTTGAAACATGTTTCATTTGGATGAATTTTACAGTACAGTGCGTTTCAGAACTCTGTAATAATGGTTTTAAATTATTAGAATTAAAAAATGTTGGTGTTCAAAGCTCAACTTGTGTTTTATACAAGTACCAATATATTATATTAAATTTTTTGTCGAAAACTAGGTTGTCCTTTAACCTACATTCAAAATGAAACAACATTTAATTTCTCATAAAAAGTAAAACTTTTTTGTTTCTAAAGTTTATTTTTGTAAAGATGAACATTTATTTGTTTTCAAGATATTTACATCAAACATTTCAAATGGCTATCATATTGAACTGATCAGTTGGAAAAAATGTATTATTTTTGTTTCATTTTGTCCTTTATGTTATAAAACTTCATGCAAAATGTCAACGTATAGTTTAAATCTGTTTTGCGATCAAAATAGATAAGTAAAAAATAGCTGTTGTATAAAAAAATAGGGGCTATCATACATTTTAATAACGACACTGAATTGTCTTTGGCCCAGAATACCTACGTAAAAGTATTTTAGATATCTGAAACAACCTGTATAAATTAGTTTTAGCACCAAATTTGGGTAAAAGTATCATAATAAAAATAAAGTTTATTAATTTAATTTGTATTAAATTTTATTTTTAACGAAAGAAAAAATTTCTTAAGTTTGCATTTGTTTAATTACTTTCTTTCTTTATTGTTTTATTTCTAGTTGTTTATTGTACCTAAGAGAGTATAATAAAAAAAAAATAACTTATTTATTATTCCCTGACCTGATCCTGTACTTCGAGTCTTTTTCATTTAAAATTTTTCCCGTCTCATTAATGACAGAAGATTACTAATTTTCTTTTTACATTCATCCGTAGTAATTTTTAAATTAGCTGCAAGTTCTTCCCAAGCATCATTTTTCTTTATTTTATTATAATTGCTGGGATGTATTGCATCCATCAATATACTTTTATTACGATATATTTCAATAAATTGCAAAGTAACCTCTTCAGTTCACTCCATGTTGCGTTCTGATATAAAGCACTTTAGTTAAAAGTACCGTTTAGACAAAAGCATACAAGACTCAATGATTATCATTCCTTTGATAAGACGCAGAAAAACCGACAAGCTATGAAACGTTCCAATGCACGCTTGGACGCTACACTGTCACGAGGTTGTGGTCACAGTGTGCCGTCCAAATAGGTTGCGGTTACGGTGTGCAGTCGAAATGTGGCGGTGCTATATGTCTGGATGTGGCTTTACACTCAATCGTAAGTAAAGGATACTATGCAGTCTTGTCAGCCTATATAATAATCTTTATTGCTATGTTTTATATTATACGAATTTCCCGGTTTGTAACTTCAATTTATAAATAAATAGAGGTACAATGAAATGGTTTAATCACTTAATAATACAAATTAAATACCTATGAGTATTTAATTATTTCGGGGTTCAATGTTTATAAGTTTTTTTGCCGGCTTGCTAACGGTTATAAACTAGTTCTAACACAATTCTTTGTAAAATCAATACATAACAAATTAACAAAATTCTTAATTACTAACAACAATTATTTCTTTACTTAGGCCTAATGCATGGTGATTGATTCGTATGGGATGATTGATGGATGATTACAATTTTGAACTTACGCTAAAATGTTCTACTTAAAATTATAAAATAACCCTATATACTCTTTATAAATAGGATTATTCTAGTAAAATTGTTTCTTCTAATTACTATTAAATCAAACACTCAAATAGGTTAACAAATATAATATGATTTGATTTATTAAATTGAAAACAAATTTTTAATACACAAATTATAATAAATTACTTCTTGACTTAATTGTTATTTTGAGGGTTACATAGAAATATGCCATCCTTGACTTAATTGTTATTTTGAGGGTTACATAGAAATATGCCATCGGCATTAGCTCAATTATCTTTAAAAATTCAATTAAGATTTATTTAACTTTGAAGTTAAAATAAGTCTATTATTTTATTGATCTCGGGTTAGTTACAGGCCTGGGTTTGAATAAGCTTTTTATAGCAACACAATGATATGAAAAATCAATTAAATTATTAATATAGCATCATTTTAATGTTAGCATCATTGATGAAAGTTTGTCTTTAAAATTCAGAGTTTCAATACAACATATTTAACAAATGAATAAATTGTCACTGATATGTATTATAACAGATTATACCACGTCTGTTTTTGCACTAATAGCACTGGTTCTATTATTTTAAAATATGTTTAAAACTTTTGAAATTCACGGGAACGTTGTTTTACATGTTCTTACTTCCAGGCTTCGGTTTGTACTCCCTCTTCTAATTGAAATTTTGAGCGTCCCTTTTGTGGTTTGTATTGTGCTTGCTACACCTTCCTAGCACTGCGGTCACTGGTTCTCTAATCTCATTAGTCTGTTCTACATTCCTTCTTGCGATTAAAATTTTTATCTAAAACTGCGAAAAATGTTCGTTACTTGTACATAATTATTTGTAGTCTATTTCTTATTTGCATTTTTCTTATTATTTTGATGCCAAAATATTATTTATCAAAATTTATTAATTAAATCTTGTTACATTTAAAATCAACTTGACTTCCTTATTGCATCTAACATGGCCGTGTTCCCTTACATTACATCAGTTTGTAAACATTACTATAATTAGTTTCTAATAATCATTGCATTTGTTATTATTATTTCTGCTAAGATGCTTGAAACATTTGTCTTCTTGCTTATCCGCCTTTCTTAGCTTTATCTTTTTTTCGCCTGACGCGTTTCGGGTAGACCCCATCTTCAGAAGCTTTGTTTGCTACTATCTATGTTCTACCATTGTCTAATATTTATACTTGTTCTCCTCCCCCACCCCCCCTTTCAAGCTGTTTACTGCCTGTCCTCTATTGTTTGTAAACAAGTAAACAACTATTCATTTTAGATCTACTTTTATATGAATTTTATATTTTCACATAATGTTAGATTGTGTGTTAATTTGCTCATTTATAATTTTTTGGTCTTTCTAGTTTATTTATTAACTTAGAAAATAGTTATTTTTTATTTCAAAGTGATTATTGTGTACTTCAAAATGTACACGAGCGAGCCGAGTCGACACGGATAGAGTCGATTTTTTCCATGCTCTGACAGCATACCGGATCGGGTCGATTCGGCTCCGCTCCATGCGAGTTGGGTATAGATATAGCCACAGGTCAAAACCAGAAAGAACATTCGATCTCTTCCACTGTTCGTCCATGATAATTTTGAAATTCATGGTAGTTGTGGTGAGGTGGAATGCGCGCGCGGTGCAGGTCTGTTGGATTTATCCACTGCTACGGATTTCCGTGACGGACCGGGTCGGCTTGACTCCGCTCAGCTCGTGTAAGTATAGCTGAAGCTTGGTACACGATTTGAAAGCACTGGGCGTGTACCCCACCATTTAGCTCTCCTGATACACAATTCCTCATATGTTTCTATTATTTGTAAAACACCTAGACAGAATTATTGAAAGGTTTCCATTTTGGAAGTGAAGGTCGCAACATTGACAAAGCTTCAAAAACTGTGTGTATAACACGGGACCCACGTTACCAACGTCGCGCTTTTAACATCCCGTATAACTTGGGAATTTAAAAAATGTATAAACAAATATACAAGTTGCTAGTTTAATAAGATAAGATTAATTACAAAATAGCGACCTCTTGGTGGAACACAGTATTTACAAAATCAATAAAAAATACAAGGCCATTAAAAAAGAATGCCAGAATTTCAAAAAAATCACTAAACTTTTAAAATGAGTTAGAACATTAAAGTGATTGTCATCTTAAAGATGTAAAAGAAAGGTTGTACTTCTTCAACTAATAGAAGCTGGGTATGAGTGATCTTGATGTGCACAATGTATTTGTGTTCAACAGAAAGCTAGATGAGTGCTTGGGTTTTAATATCTTATTTAATTGTTGCTATTCAACAAACTTATGGTGGTCAAAGTACACAAGAAGCTATTTCCTGATGGTGTTTTGTCTGTTTTAAGAAGAAACAAGATGTGTAATCAGTACAATTACCGGACTGGGAATATTTATCTTGATATGATTGACCTGTTTGTTTGCTTTCAGCTTGAACAGGTAACCATCACCATAGGCAAATGGATTTTTACAGCTGTATTTTAAAACTCGTATAAACGTTGAATGCCAAGTTCCTTGAGGTGGCCCTACTTTCTGACCTTGATCACTTGTCAATAAATTTTTTTTAGGTTTAAAAATATTGTGTATAATAAGGATTTAGTGCATCTAAGAAAAAAGATGACTGCTGTCATCTCAACATCATTTAAGAACATGTTCAAATATACCTGACAAGAAGGTGATTGTCTTTGATGCCTAGCGGAGTATTGGCATTTCTTTCCTATGACCCATAATACCTAGTGTACTACTTTTAGTCTTTTAAAAATCAAAAGCCAAACTCATCAAATAAATATTCAAAATAATATCTACCCAGATGTCCAACTGGAACAAGAATAGTGTAATGCATTTGAGTAAAAAACAAGCAATCTGCTCGATACATTGAACGACTACTCCACAGGTAGTAGAAGACTTCCTTCCCCTCTCGTCCTTACTGCAAACTTTCCCACAAACGCTCAGTTGTATTTAAGAGTCTTACAGTGTGTAGTGGTATATGTTCATTTACAGCTTTCAGGATAACAGTGTTTAACATGGATTATGATGTATGTTTTCTGCGATTTTACTAATAGAAATAAATCATAATCTTACTTTCTCACTAATATGAGACATTGTGTAGAGATGAGATGGGTCAGTACAAACTTTATATATCTGATAAATTTATAATTATGCTGATCCTAAATAAACTTGTTAAAAGTACTGTTGTTCAGTAATTATTTCAGTTAAAACTCATCAGCTGTGTAGAAATTAAATCATTCAATAGGATACAGTCAAGTCTGGCCTTCTGATTGTTTGACTAAATATAACCATTTATAAATCATTTTAACATGGATATGATTTACTGCTTAGGATTAGAAGAAAATTTCATAGACAGTCACACTGATGCAACGAATCATAAAAGACACTTAAGACATAAATATCACAAAGAATATTGCTATAACAGTTTAAAACCAACAACAAAGCCAATATATAGATTAGAACATTTCGTAGCTGACCCATCCCGATGCTAAAGTAGATGTCTGAAAAAATACATCTACGTTTAGGTCTAAACCCCTTGCAGACTAATTTGAGAAGAAAGAAGCACGAGTTGGCTTACACCTTCCTTCTAACAGGAGCGGAAGAAAGTTCAAGCCAATGCTGCAGTAATACGTTTACAGATGGCGACTTCACAATTATTCCACATTTACTCCCATTTTCTTTTATCTATGTTTAAAAAAAGTCAATTACAATTCGTATACTTCAACACCGGCCGTGACTACGAGACAGTAGGCAGGTGTGTACTAGGGTCAGTGACTTGGACGGTTTGCACTGTTTACATGAGCAAGAGCATCACCCCACCCCCCCTACCTCTCGATGCTCGCTAAGCAGGTTGAGATCGAGTCAGTTTTGTTTGAACCATGCAGGGAGTTAGACACGCTTTGTTTTGTGATTAAGTTGTTCTGTTTATTCTTGTCCTCAGACGGCTCCGTGATGAAGCAGCACAGAGAAGAAATAATGTTGAAAACAAAGTAAAATAACCAATTATTTTGTAAAGTAAGATATAATAATGTAAGTTAATAAGTTACTTTTATTCATTAAATTTGTGCAATTTCTTTATAAAAGTCGTGATTTATAATGCTCCCTGTGTTATTTCCCATGCACTCCCTAAAGTTCAACATTTTGACATCCCTTTAGTCCACAAGGTGTCGAACTATCGAAGGTTTACTAAATTTGGTCTCACTTTTTTAGGTTATTTTACAATTTACATGCCCGCATAAAAGAAAACTTATACTTTGGATTGAAATATATTTCCTGTGACAAATTGCACTGTTAAAAGTTGAACCGACACAAAGTTTTAGTGTGCCTGTTACTTTTGTTCTCCATATAAGGCATAGTAAGATCAAGCTGTCTGACTACATTACTACATTTGTTTAATATTTACAAAACGGGTACTGCTATACAAATAGTTTGCACATGATTAGATTACCTGAATTCACATTTAATATTAGTAGCCTATATACAGTAAAACCCCTCTAATCTGTCACCTGTGGGACTGGGGATATGGTCGGAATGCAAAAATGTTGAGATTATCAGAAAATACAGAGAAATACGGATTTACAGTAAAATAAACAATCTCTGAACTCAAAAATGACTGTATTGTTCTCTGCAGTAAAAACATTGCAATAAACCGCCCAAAGCTGTTATTAATAGCCTATTGAAAAAGAGCAAAACCAACAAACAGTAAGCAATAAAAACTGCACAGTGTAACACTTACGTCCATGTCACAGAGAAAATAATAAAGTAAGAAATGAGTCAGCTGTTTCCTATAGTGACTAAAGGAACAGAGATTTGGTCTAAATGAATAATGACGCAATACTAAATAATATTAATCATTTTAATTTTCATATAACTATATTTCTTAATGACGCAAGATAATTACAGTAGAATCATTTTTTTTATATATAAACAAATAATAAAACATAAAAGCAGACTATAAAAAATAGGAAAAACAAAAGCAGACTTAAAAAATATATATTAAAATATGATCGTGTGTAAAATGTGAGAACTATATAAAAACTTTATTTCAAAAAGTAGTGCGTTATAAGCGAATAATAAAACGGTAGTCGAAATTATAAACAGTTCAATAAATAAAATATAATAACAATACATAGCACAATTTAACATGAATCGAGAACTTAATATGAAAGTGTGTACAGTGATCATGGATGCAATGAAAAGAGAGAGAGGAAAACAACTTGTGTACGTGACGAAAAGCAGGTAGCCTAGCGAATGGGTACGCTACAGAACATTCTAGAAGCTGTAGAAGGAATCAAGATGGCGTGAAAGGCGTTCTACGTCTTGTATGTTGTGGGAGCTGCATTTACCACAAAAGTATAATTTATTTAAAAGTTGAATATTAAGAATAGTACAAAAGTGAAGTAGAGCAGTGACTGTATTACTACAATCTTGGGTGACAAGAAATATTTGATATCTTCGAGGATAAAACGATTTAAAGAATTGTGAAATGTGCTTCAATAAAAAACGCGCGTAGTGAAATGGAGAGTGCTTCATATTTGTGTAATTATCAAAAGTCCTAGGTAAAAAACAGTGACATAGACAACGCAGTAAGTAATAAATGGCCATTAGGTTAAATTTTAAAGTCTGCAATTTTGGAAAATTATAAAAATTTGAGTAATATCCTAACTTAAACTTTTCATTTATTGCGTCATTTATTTGTAAGCTATGGCTCACAAAACTTTGTATAATTTGTAAATAGTTAATCAATTTGTATGTTCAATTGTTCTATGATATTGATATTGTTTGTTGTAAATATTCATTTTTCAATTATGTTTGATTAAACAAAATAGTTGCTGTCATGATGTCTTGAATTTCTTCATATAGCCACGAATGTCCGTTTAGCCATTACTTTTTTAGCCAGGTTCCCACCCCTAAGAAAATTAAATTAATTAGTAAATATTTTTTGAATAATTGGTAATTGCAAGTAAATATATGCAGACTAAGCATAAGTGAGGTTATATGTGGATTATCGAAAATATTGTGATCATTATTTTTTATTAAGATTATGGGAGTTAGGTAAGGTGAGTTATAATAAGGTGAATTATAGTAAGGTGAGTTAAAGTAAGGTGAGGAAAATAATATTGTTCTACGTTGAGACTGGGAGAAAGATGTTATGTGAGTTAAGGTGGGTGATAATTTATTTTAGAAGTGAGGCAATGGGCCTAGGAGGTACATAGGTGATTTTGAGTATTATATAAGCGACGATTTTTCTTTTTAAAGTGAATAAGTAAAGGAGGCGATGAAGAGATATCAGTAGTTATTAGATAATCCACATATAGCGTTTTTTATTTTTGATTTAAGACATATTTTTTTTTAATTTTTGAACTTTTTACCGAACCCCATTTTTTTTTTTTTACTCATTATAACTTTACATATTTTTATCTTTTGTAACGCATATCGTTACAAAATGGCTTTCCCAACGTGGGGCTGATAAACAAAAGAAACCATATTTTAATTTTTTGTAACGCTTATCGTTACAAAATGGCTTTCCCAACGTGGGGCTGATAAACAAAAGAAACCATATTTTAATTTTTTGTAACGCATATCGTTACAACAGCACAGTACAAAACCACGCACAACAACAGAAATGATACGAGAGATGACGGAGCACTAAAGCGGACAAGCAATAACAGTAAGTAAACAACAATGGCGCGACGGGTGGTAAGTTACTAAGTTCGGCTCGAGCACAGTCGGATCAACCAAAGCGGACCAGACGAGAAGGGTTCTATTGTAGTTGATTAGTGTTTTACCACTTTACCAAACCAATATTAAGTCAGCCAAGAATGTAACAGGTAATCAACTAGGAAGATGTACATGGGTTTTCAGCGCAATTAAACTTGCCTGGGCTCAACTCATAACTTCAAGACCAAAAAGTAGTTCACCAACGAACCTGTTATGAAATGTACATTATGCTTCAATTGTGTATCTGGTTCAGCAAATCTGTTACAGGCACAAACCTGATCCAAAGTATCAGTTTAATGACTCTCCTCTAATATTATGTATAAAGTTTATATTATTTAAACAAAATATATATATAAATGTAAATGTTTTGCTACAAGAAATAAAAATCTTACTTGTTATTTTTGGACACCCACTGAAGTCTAGATGAATAAGCCTTTTCAAGTTTTTATAAACTGCGTTAATTCCAGTATCGCTCACTTGCAGGCAATTTATTAACTGTAATTCTATTAATGTTGATTGACAACGACCATTACTCAATGCCATCAAACCAGTATCTCCCACCTTGGAAATAATATTAAATACTGTACCCATCAACAAAATACATATATTTTTACAATCTTTCAAAAATTAATATAAACAAATACAAAAAAAAAAAAACAAACAAAAATGACTTAAGATAAAAAAGAAAACATCAGTTATAATAAAAAATGATAGAAAAAGAATTAAACTACACAAAACTATGATCACACTAAGTGAAAGTCATTAGTAAAAAATATATCTTAACCTTTACAATACCTTTACATTCTAATAAAAACAAAAAGTGCGTGAGACTCTCGCGCGTAGAAGTGAAACTTCTTAGGTCTTAGCCTAAGTTTATACACACCGCTGCTTTTATAGGTGTCATCGTGGCATCATTGTGGCGAATGGGACATGTTTTACATCGGTCAAACGGGAAGAACGTTCAAAGATAGGTACAGACAACATTTACCCAAACGTACTCTTAACTAAATGTCCTCGTATGCTGAACACTTTATTGACTCAAATTATTTGATCAAAGGTATAAACAATGACATAGAGATTCTAAGGAAATGCGCCAAAGGAAAAAATGGACACACTGGAACAGTTCTACATTTACAAAGCCATAAAAACACAACCACATAACATACTTAATGATCAGCTACAGTTTAAATCCAACTCTATATTTGACATTATATTAAATTGAATTACACCGGCAAGTTATGCAACCAACCATACAGTGCAATGATGGGCTATCAGTTTCTTTCCAGTTCAGTATGCGTTCGAGACGACCCGCAAGTACTTGTGTGGAAAGCTATGTCCCATTTTAATTATTTATCGACCCTTTAGTGGTGAATATTATGGGCTTATACTTTTATGTGTTGTGTAGTGTTTTGTGTTATGCGATTATCGTCTGAAATGTTCATCTTCGACAATGACATAGGTTGTGACAAAACTAGTAGGTTAGTAAATTAATTAAAAAATTTTACAATAATGGTCCAGGAAGTAGGATTCAAAGATGTGAATAAATTCTACTTGTACATTTAGTACACGCAGGTGTTCAATGTCTTCGGTGATTAGATCAATTTCCCGAAGAGTTGTTGAACCCTTAAAATATATTAACTTAAATTTAAAAATTCGCTCCACTCAAATTATTTAGAAATTCCTCTTTATCATGATTACATACAAATTGAATAATAATCCCCTAGCACCTTCAAGGCGATTTACATCCAATCTATGTCACACATCAACCATTTGATTAGTGATATCAAAGTTTACCTCCTTTCTTAGGTGAGGACTATATTTAAAATAATATCATTCGGCGATTCTGGTACGTCATATATCGTGTTACTGATCTTGAACCTCCAAACACCCCTCAAGGTCACATACTTTTTCCTTCAAAAATGTTAATAGATAAAGTTCATTTATATGTTTTGTACCAGTCTTAGATAACGACGAAAAATTAAGACGGAAGCTATACTGGACCACATAGACTGTACATGTTCAAAAGACTTACCTTGAAAACAAAACTCGCCAAACTGCAGAAATGTCTTAGCTGATCACTTACAAAATTGTTATGATATATTGAGGTTAACTCAATAAAGGAAAAGCTAGATTAGATTTAGGTTTATTGACCAAAATAAAAAAATATCACATGCCCTTAGTTACAAAGAATAAAAAATTTACATGCCCTTAGTTACAGAAAAATGATTTAAAAAAAAAAGGTTTGTTTACAATATGATTTTAGTTAAATTTAAAAGTTCCCTCCCCTAAAATTTAAAAAGTTGAAAAACCCTCCCCATTAATAATAATTACAAAATTTATACAAAATTATTAACTATACAAAATTACAAAAATTTAACATATAGTACCATGGATTTATTAATAAGTAACATTTATTTTGTTGGCCAACTCTAATGCTTAGTAAAATTAAATAATAAAAAATAATGGCATTTAATGATGTGGTGAGACGTCTCTCTATAATAAAAAAAATATATATAATTTCTATAGAAAGTCCTTTGAGGACTGTGGTTCCAAAATTGCTATAGCATTCCTCCCAATATAATTAATTTATAAAAGACATATATTATATATTATAAATTTTTAACAAGACACAAAATAGTACACAACCTATTCAAAAAAACAGTTTGTTAGAATGTTCACTGCAGATTTTAGTAAAACTTCTTTATAGAGTTCATAGCTATGCTTAAGTAATTCTATTGTAGCTATTTCAAAACTAGGCACTGTCGCCGAAATTAATCAGTAAAGTTGCATTGGTAGTCAGCAGGTAAAGTTTTGTTTTAGCAGAACATTTCTAAGTCTTCATACTGAAGTTGGACCAGTTATACACTGCATGTAAAACAAAATAACATGTTTTAGCATTTATGTAGGCTTTAAAACCAAAACATAGTGAAAAGCCTTTAGGCTAAAAGTTTGCCTTTATATTATTTTTGATAAGTGTTTAACAAGCAGGTTTAAAAAAAAATGTTAACTGTTAATTCAAGATTTAACCAAAGTTAACTTGTCAGCATTTGTCTTGTTAACTATAACTGTTAACACATGTCCAAAAAGCACATGTTAAACTTTCAAAAAGCTAATTCTTATGTGATCAAAATATATCAGAGATATTGCTATTAGAATGATAGGTTTTTAAAATGTTCTTATTTGTTCAAAGTTACACAGCTTTAAATTTATAACAAAAGATTACATAAATTGCCTAAGCTAGGCTTTAGTTTGAAAATAGGCAGGTTACATTAATTGTATACTGATTGTAATTTAAAGAAAGAAAATTTGAATAACATGGATATAAAAATATACTTAATGAATTTGAACTATTCTTTATAATATTAAATGTAAATCTAACTTGATTGTCAAAACTTACAAAGGCAACGTTACATAAGGTGAAAAGCCAAGACATTTTAATTTGGTAATATAGCGTTTACACACCTGGATTTAGTAGAATAGGTCTTAACACAAAAACATATTAATTACTAACGGACTGTCGATAAACTCCCGACAAGACATTTACAAATTTAAGAACGGCATAAGGACAAAACCATAGCGTCTGTCGACTTGAGTGAACAAACGGAATCAATGGCTGCCTTCAACAGAGTTAACTTACATGCCGAGTCTAAGGTAGGTCACGTGACTTATTAAGCTCGGCAGGTTTAACGGCCGGTGTCTGTAGAGTGCTGCTTTGCGGGAAAAAAGAGAGACTAGAAGAGCTCGAGTGTGTCGGTAACGTAGACTGCATTTGTCTAACGTAATTTCTTGGTGGAAAATAATATTTTGACAGCGCGGAATTTGAATAACGGCACAGTTTCTTACATTAATTTCCGTCATTACCTTAAAATTTCTTTAAAAAAAGGACTACCGAAGTGTGTATAGCATTTGCAATGTCCTTGTCTGGTTTCATAATATAACCTTTACATTTGAATTTTGACTGTAGTCTATCCTAAATTTAGTAGTGAGTAACAGTTTAGTAAAAGTTTTTAAATATTGGACTGTAATACATGTGAGTTTCAGGGTTTTTAAACATCAAAATAGTAGTA